>PVHY01016624.1:0-22833 GCA_004024945.1 Uropsilus gracilis
AAAAAAAAAACAGCTTTTTTTGCCCTTAACTCTCCACACCCCTGGGTAGGCACATTTGAGAAAGAAGGCTTCTGTGCAGAGCACTGAAGTTGCCTCACTTCAGCAGGAGACCCAGGGCAGCGGTGGTCCCTAAACACAGCAGGATACGCTGCCCCATCCCCAAAATTAGAATAATGGGAATATAAAACTACCAGCTTTTCACCATAACAAATAAGGACTTTATGTAAACATGACAGGAAAGCTTTGTGATGACAGTGTTGCATTGTGATTGTGGTAGTGGCTGAAAAAACTGCATAGAAATCTCCCACTGAGAGAGAGAGGGGAGAGAGGAAGGGAAGAGAGGGGGGAGGTAGCGCGTAGAGAGAGAGAGGTGAAATGTGAATAATCTGTGGACTGTACCAACATCAATTTCCTGGTTCTGATGTTGTACAAAGTTACGTAACATATTACCATTGGCAGAAACTGGGTGAAGGGTGCACTGAATAAAGAACTTCTCTGTACTATTTCTGTCACTCCCTGTGACTCTATAATTATTTTAAAATTAAAAATGAATATAGGTAAAAAATTTTTAAGTTAACATGCAAACCATTCCCTGTGTTTCAGGAAAAGACAACTAAGTATTATTAAAAAAAAAAAAAAAAAAAAAGGTGGGCATAATCAGAATAAAGGCAGTTGGCAACCAAATACCAGCACCATGTGACACTCATCCCTAATCTTTTTCCCTTGTGGACCAGTCAAAATCATATTGAGGACTATTCAAAGACTATGGCAAGAATGTAATATTCTAGTGCCTCCATCCTCACTACCCTGGCAAACAAAGACAATATGGGCCCACAAAGAGGACCTAGCACACAGCTGTCTTTCTGCCCAGCTTGTCAGCTTCTTACAGTTCTCTGAGGCCTGGAGAGGCTAGAATGCAGAAGTGGGACAGGATGAGAGTGCTTCTGGGGGTCGGGGAAAGGGAATGCATGGTTTTTCTAGCAAGAATAGAAGTTTCTCTGCTGTCCCTCTCCTTTACCTCTGCTTTTCCTGTTCCCTTTCATCAGAGCAAAGACACCCAATGTCAGCTACATACAATTCCAGGGCTTTTTCTTTTCTTCACCCTGTTGTCCTTCTGGCTCAGGCTGAGATCAGAGTTTATTCTTAAACACTCCGTCCCTTCTCACCACCATCCTTCGCAGCTGCCTTCAGAGCCCTGAGTGCCTGCCTGCCACTTCCCCTCCAGAGCAGCCCTTCCTGTAAGTGCCAGGAGAGACAATGGCTAGGCTCCTCAAACACCTTGCGGGAGGGTGGGGATGAATGGGGGGGGTGGAGATGAGTTGGGAGGGGGGAATGTATCCAAGTCAGCCTGAGAAGCCTCTGCCTCTGATGGGCACTGGAATGGCCATCCACCATCACGACCTGTGATTCTCAGCTTTGTAATTTCAATCTGCGTATCCAACTATAAACACCCAAGACTCTGGCCACCAAAGTCCTCCCTGGGTCTGTGTCCTGAGCAGACTAGAAGTGTTGCCTTCTATGGGAACAACTCTCACCCAGACTCACAGGAGACAGAAATACCTTGCCTGGAATAGAACTTCGAGACCAGAGACCCCCAGCAGGCCTGAGTCTATGGCTCAGAGTGGTACCCCCACAATAAAACATTTTATTGCTCACCTTTCTTCCTCACTGTGTTCCCCCACCCGCCCACCCTCCACCAGTACTTCCTGGGAACACATCAGAAGCGAACTACTTGCATTTAAATCCTGTTTTGGGGGGAATTCAACATAAGAGAGCCACTGGGAACCCAAATATTTGGGACATTAGAGCCAAATTTCAGAAATGAACGAGTATACACTCTGGGTGCCTGAAGGGTGTTTATTATGTAATAAGGAAAACTGCCAAAAGCATGGCCACAATTACTTACTAGATGGCTAATAGCAGAAAAAACCGTAAAAACTTGATTTGCCTGGGTAATTTTCCTTAGTCATTTATATGAACTGCTCTTCATTTGCCTAATTATCACTAGCACAATAACTACCACAGAGATAGATATTAAATGTGCCAGATAAAACTTGCATTCGATTTTATTTGATTGCTAAAGTTACACAGCCCTACACCTAGTGCCTGTGCATGCAGGACTGGGTGCTCAGTCTGCTCACCAGGGAAGGAAGTGCAGCACCTAGGGCAGTGGGGAACCACCAGAGAGCTTGTTAAGACACTGAAAGTGGGGCTCCACCCCAGGGTCTAATTGAGCAGGCCTGGGGAAGAGAAGAGGCTGCACTGCTAACAAGTTCCCAGGTGAGGCTACTGCTGCTGGTCTGCAGTCATGCCTTGAGAACCCCTGCTGCCAATGGCTGAAAGGGAGGGAAAGAAGGAACTGCCAGATTATACTTACCAGTATAACCTATCTGCAACAGGAGAGGTCGAACAATCTGTGAACAGTTTCAATACAGGTGGAGTCTCATAATACTCTACATCAGCCACTGACCCAAAGCAGATTTGGTATGCTGACAGTTTAACCAAAAAAGGTAAAGTTAACTCTGCTATTCACACAAATCCCAGGGGACGGGGGTTTGCTCGTTTATTCGACAAGCGGGAGTGCCCACTCCATGCCAAAGAGGTTGCTAGGCAACAGAGGTCTGGGCACTGTCAAAGGTCCTGTGAGAGTCTGGGTAGGTCACATCCTCTATGGGTCTCAGTTACTAAGTCATAAAGGAGGTTAACTGGTATTTAGGAACTTTCTGAGTCTGACGTCTTAACAGAGAATCAAAGTAGTACCGTGACTTAAAACAAAAATACTCTGCCTAGCTATGTGGCCACACAATGGGAAATGTAAGATCCCAGCTGCTACAAGGGGCCAACTGAGAACAGACAGGTGAAGTCCTAGCAGCAGTCCTGGCCCAAGACCCTTTTGGCTGGTCAGTCCAATTCAGTTCAATGAATGCCCCAATTAAAGGTGCTGCCAAGGTAGGTCAGTACTATGCCCATACCCAGCAAAAAATGTGAAAGCACCCAGCATGAAATTCGTGTTCATAATTGGTATTCCCCTGATATATTATGACATTTAATCACTCCAACTGCTGGAGGGAAAACTGGAGCCGCTCGCTAGAATTAAGGATGCTATGATAACCTCCTCAACTGGGGTTTTAAATGAGCCTTGTGCTAACAGCTTTCCTGCTCTGAATGCAAAGCAGGATGCAAGCAGAGAGAGGAGGGGCAGCCACCTGTGAAGGGCAGCCAGTGATGACACCACCCCCCCACACCCCATGTTTCTCAGAGGCTTCAGAACCATTTTTCGGAGGTAGCTCAGGCAAAGCACTGACCTTCCACTACAGGGGCTACCTGCAAGAAACACTCTTGTTTTATATTCTAGTTTACGAAACAGTTCTGCTTTATTCTTTTATAGATGGACAAACTGATACTCAGAGATGACCATGATCTGCTCCAAATCGCCAACATATCAACTGAGGATCAGAGAAAGGAAATGAGGCTGGCTTCTGACCCACTCAGGTTGGCAACCTCTGATCAATATGTCCCCAGACTTGAGGTAGAAAAGAAATCAGTTAAAACAAACATTTACCCTAAGACCTATGGGTCAATTAAGGTTAGACAGGTGGAAACAGCCTAGCAGTGGTGCTCCTTAGCATCACCAGAGGGCACCAGGATCTGGGGCACATTTTTCCTCTCCCCACATAAAAATGAAACTCTTTACTACATAAACTCAGGTTTTTCTCAACCTCACCTACGGTATAAATTAAAGCATATTAACATAACTGTGTGTGGTTAATGTAACACATAAAACTTAAGTAAAAATCAGTGAACATATCTAACCCCTATTTCAATCAGACTTTGCCCCTAACCCCTCCTTAAACAGAATTCAGGAATCACCTGATTTCCTTCAAGGATGCTCCCTGAGAAAAGGCGTCATGCCCTTTGTCTGTACCCCTGCACCCAGCACAGTGCCTGACACATAGTGGGCATCTAATAAATACCTGCTGGAAGCATTCGGTCTCAGGCAGCCTGGACAGCCACTGGCAGTGCGGCCGAGAGCAGGGCTCCAGGGAGGCCAGTCGGCGCCTTTTCACCTGTTATTCACGGTGAGCTGGTTCCTAAGCCAACGTTTTGCACCTCCTCACAGGGTAATGAGTCCCACAGGCTTACCCTCACTGGCATAAAGTGGTTTCCTTTATTTGCTCTAAAATCACCCTGTTGAGTATTTGCATTTGTGTTTTATCTCATTATGTGGGGACTGTGAACAAAGTCACATCCAGCCTAGTCTGGAAACTCACAAGTGTCGATCACATAGTGTCTCAGGCTTCTTTCCTTTGGACATGCACCCCTCACCTTTGTAGATCAGCCTGCCTCTAACCACGCTCATCTTAGATTTATGCAGCTGCATTTCCTTTTCTAGCTCAGCACCAAAGAAATATAGGCACAATTACCATATTACATAAAATTTAGCAAATGATGCAATGACATTGGCCCAAGGAATGCTAAGCACATGAAGGCTTGGAAATACATTTTATTTAATGCACACAGGAAGCACTGTCTAAACTAAATCAGGTAAAGGTCACTGTCACACACTTGGTGGTCCCCAATAATTCCCAAATGTGGGCAGTGTTTAGCACAAGCTGGTGAAGGCCCAGTGAATGTTGCCTTCTGGAATGGCTGATCAAAGGAAGTGTGAGTGTTAATATCACTCCTGACAAAAGAAACTAGTTAGCAGCACTTTCTCCCATATATGGGTCCAAAAAGGCTGCAAGCCCCAGCTGGCTCAGTTCCACCTGTGCAGGTGAACCTCTCCAGAGCACAGAAAGGCTGTGCTTCTTAAACATCTCAGCACTATGACTGATGGATTCATTCTTTATTGAGATTTGTCTGTTTCCAGCCTCAAGGGTCTGGAGAGATTTTACACAGAAATCTTTGTCAGCGATGCTTCAAATGCATCTATCACTAAGCTCTGACCTTAGAAATGGCCAGTTCTTGAGAGTCATTGCCCAGGATGAAAAAAAGGCCAAATCTAATTGAACCTTCAGGAAGAATCTAGCACACAGAAACAGCATTATCTGCACTGGAGCATGGCCAGACCTTGGGGTTAATACCTCAACAGGGGAGACTCATCGAGGACCTTATTTCTGGATCAGCAACAGTACTTCTTATTTTTAAAAAATGGACTTTGGAAAAATCTCTTTAGCCAAATCAATTCCACTAGCACCATACATGTCAGAGATGTTAACTCTTCTGTTCTATCGAATAAATGCCCATAAAGCCTGTAAATGACTTAACACATGGACTCAGCTGAGAATCTGTCTAGTTATGCATTCACTCTACGGCAACATGTCCTTCTGGAGACCTACAGGGACAGATGGAGCTACCTGGGCAGGAGCTGATGCTGTAACTGAAATACACATATTTGGTTCTTCTCTCAACATAAATTAAAAGATTAGGGGCCAAGAACTGGTCAAACATATTTCTGTTCTGACACTTGAAAGCAGAACGACCCACTGTGACGTTTCCAAAGGGGTTTATATTATTCATTATGCTTTATTAATGTTAACTATGATGAGGACAGGCAGTAAACACAGATAGCTTTAAACTTTTTTGTTTTGTTTTTGTTTTTGAGACTAGGTCTCGCTATTTTTGCCCGTGGAACTGCAGGCTCACGTTGCCTGGGGTACCACGGACTCAAGCAATCCCTAGCCTCAGATTCCCAGGTAGCTGGGACTACAGGCATGTACCACCACACCCAGCTATTTTTTTGGGGGACTAGGTCTCGCTACGTTGTCCCCAAGTGGGACTCGAACCACGATCCCTGACCCTGGCTGTGGCCTCCTACAGGCATGTGCCACCATGCCTGGCAGATAGCTTTAAACTTATTTGGCATTTAAATGTCATAGTCAGCCGCCCCCATTTCAAATCAGAATATCTCAGTAAAACATTTCAATTAAAAAAAACGGAGAGGGATGCTAGTCTATCAAAGTGAGAAATCCATAAAACATTAGTAATAAACCTCTCCTGAAATTCATAAATTTCTATGCTCCCATCTGTGAAGCAAATTATTCTGCATACTCTTTGGAATTCCTCAATTGTGGTATAAAAGGACTATTCCCTGGTATTGGAGAATGAAAAAGAAAATTTAAAATTGAAGGGAGAGTTGGAAGACTTCATCTTTCTCTCTATAAAGAAGAAGATATCTCTGCCTGAACCTGGCAAGGTCTTCAGCATCCAAGCCTTGAGCTCACTGGGGTGTCCAGGACACTTTAAGGACTCATGACTTTCATTAGCCTTCCCAGTTCCTTATTCAATGACTTTTACTTTAAGGTGCCCATTCTGGGCTGGGGAGCCTAAGGGCTTGTGATTACTGCCACTGAAAAGTCTTCTAATCTGGTTAGGGAGAGGGTCATGTACAGAAAACAAGATGAGAAAAGTGTGAAGTGCCAATTAGAACCTGAGAAAACTGCCAGAGGAAAGGCCTCTGCAATCTCAAAGCAGACAGAGACCTGACATCCTTTTCTTTCTAATGTGGGTTGCCAGTCCCCACAATTTACTAGGCTAATTCCTTCAGCCTAAATAGGACCTGAACCCACCTCACACCTTTCACAGCACACTGTTCTTTTTCTCCAAAAGTACTTATTTTCATTTGTGACAATATTTTTGGTCTCCATTTAGTTGTAAGTCCCTCAAAAGCTGGGTGAAATTTACCATTTCATTTCTGAATGCCCAGCACCTAGAACAATGCCTGGTGTAGAGCAGGCTCTCAAGGAATGTGCTGAATAAATGAATGAACAAGACTTTGGAGAAGGATGGAATTTCAATGAAAAGAAATGGAGACAGACATTCCAGTAGGGACAAAATACAAACCAAAGTGTAAAGTAGTGGGAAAGAAATTGACCATAATCAGGTAAATAGAATATAAAATAAGAGAAAACCAGCTATGGAAGCTGGATGTGGTCATTCTCTGGAGAGTCAAGAATTCTCAGCTGAGGAATCTGGACTTTGTACTGTAACAAGAGAATACCAAGGAAGGTTTTTAGTTAGAAGAGATAATACAAAATATTTGAGAATATGATAAGGCAGCTACAGGTAAAATGGGCTTACTACTTCCCAGAGGCAAGCAAGGGAGCAATAAGGAGGTTGCAAGCAGGGGAGCAATAGAGGTGATAGCCAGAAGGGAGATGGGACTGGAGAGGAACAGAAAAGATTTTAGGAGGAAACCTGGGTCACTGATACAGGACTGGAGAAGAGGAAATTTTCAAAGTTAAAAGCAGGTGTGGTTTGAGACACCCTTTACAGTGCCTGCCTCAGGGTCATTTACACAACACAGGCTTTCTCAGTTCTCATCTATCCTATTGATTTCAAATGAAAAGTTGGTACAAAAGCATTTTTACCTGCAAATGAAGGTCATGGTGAGTCCCAGAGTTGCTAGACAATGCCAAGGAAGAATCTGGGACCCAGAGAAGTATGATTTTGCTGTTAGGTAGAGAACTGGCACAGTGAATGTTCTTTGATAGGGTGCAGAGAAGACTTAAATTGATTTTGCCATGAAGTGCCCCAGGGAAAAGGCAGAGGTGTATCTCCTAGGTAGAAAGTACATGAAAGTCTGCCAGGCACGGTGGCATGTGCCTGTAATCCCAGCACTGGGAGGCCAAGGCCAGGGATCACTTGAGTCTATGGATTCGAGACTACCCTGGGCAACATAGTGAGACTTAGTCTCTAAAAAATAGATGGGTATGGTGGTGTGTGTCTGTAATCCCAGTTACCTGGGAGCTGAGGCTAGGAATCACTTGTGTCCGAGGGTTCAGGACTACCCTGGGCAAAGTGAGACCTAAACTTTTAAAAAAAAAATTACATGGAAGCCTCAGGAGGCAATAAGATGCTCTCAGTCACTTCAGAGAGCAGCTTCTACATAGTCTCCTGATGGGGGCACAACTGTCCTTGACTTTGACTCAGACAAACTGATCCCCTTAATTTTTAGGAGTGCAAAAAGCTTGTTAAAAATCCTTGATGAGCCGGGCGTGGTGGCGCATGCCTGTAAGTGGCAGCCTAGGAAGCTGCGGCCAGGGTCAGGGATCGCAGTTCATGTCCCACTGGTGGCACATAGCAAGACCTAACCCCCCAAAAATAGCTGGGCATGGTGGCGCGTGCCTGATATCCCAGCTACTTGGGAAGCTGAGGCTGGGGATTGCTTGAGTCTGTGGTAAGCCAGGTAACATGAGCCTGCGGTTCCATAGGCAAAAGTAGTGAGACTTAGTCTCAGGAAAAAAAAAAAAAATCCTTGATGAAGCATTACCAGGTGCCATGTGACAAATCAAATCTCCTCATAATGTAAAAGGCAAAGTGTAATGATGTCACATAATTTTAAGAGGACTTGATGACCTGATCACATTCAGAAGGAAATGGGCAGGACATAAGCAGTTTGAGAACAAGTCATCTGAGGCGGACCAGAAGGAACTGTGGTACTTGGCAAGGAAACAAGGAGATTTGAAGGTGGAAGGACATAACTGTAGCTTCAAATTACTGAATAGTTATTAAGCAGAACAGTGAGATGATCAGAAGGTAGAAGCAGGATGAGTTAGAAGTCACAGTTCTAGCTGGCAACGAGAAGGATTTCTATAATTTCACACACAAGTAAAAGTGAACAACAGAGGGGTTGACTTGGGATTTCCAAGCAAAAGCCAGAACACATTTACAGAACTCAGAAGTGACTTGTTCATATGGCAGCTGGATGACACAGTAACTCAGATTTTTTTCCCAATTTCTTGATTTGAGAATATGATGGAAATCCCATACCATTCTGCAAGTCACAAAAGAACCTAACAGTCCCCCATTTTGGGACAGCAGTAAAGGGAAGAAATGTGAAAAGAAAAACTCATTTTATGCAGAAGTTCCCTCTCTCTTGAAACTTTCATTTATACTTAGACAAAAAAGTTTTGGAATTGGGAGGAAAACTAAGATAGTACTGCAATAATTTAAGTTGCAACAAGAACTGAAAAGTTAGTGCTAATGGGACACCAAAATAACAATTCAGCTCACTATGCTGTAGTGCCAACTGGCTTCCCTCATTTATCACCTCTAAAACCTTAGGTAAGTAATTTCAGCTCTCAAATCGTGTTTCCTTAGCTGAAAAACAAAATCTAAATGTAGGCTAGATCAAACACACAGCTGCTGAAAAAGTCAATAGGATAGTTTGTCTTGGCAATTTTTTTTTTTTTATCTGACACTAAAAGCAAAGGTAACAAAAGCAAAAATAAACAAGAGGGACTATATCAAACCAAAAAATTTCAAAGGAAGCCATCAACAAAGTGAAAAAGCAATCTGTGGAATGAGAGAAAATACCTGCAAACCACATATTAATAAGGGGTAAACATCCAAAATAACACAAAGAACTTAAGCAAATCAATAGTGAGAGAAACCCTAAATAGGCAAAGGACCTAAACAGATACTTTTCCAAAATCAAAATGAGATATCATCTCATACCTGTAAGAATGGCATCAAAAAGATAAGAAGTAAGTGTGTTGAGGTTGTAGGGGAAAGGGAACCCTTGTGTACTACAGATGGTGATATAAACTGATTCAATCACTGCAGAGAAAAGCATGGGAATTCCTCAAGGAATTTAAAATAGTATCACTACTTCTGAGCTTATATCCAAAGAGTATGCGCGCACACACATTATTCAGCCTTAAAGAAGAAAATTCTGTCATTTGCAACAACATGGATGAACTTGGAGGCTATTTTGCTAACTGAATTAAGTTAGAGATAGATGAGTGGTTTCACTTACATGTGGAATCTTAAAATAAGTTGAACATAAAGAAATAGGGGCTGAGGGAAAGGGCAAACTGGAAGAGGTTGGCAAAAGGATATAAACTTTCAGTTATAAGATGAATTAAGGTCCAAAGATCTAATATTTAATATGGTGATTACCTTTTTAACTAGAACACAAAATTTAGACACCACTAAAGATAGATGCAATTGTGTAAACATTTTAAATTTCTGCATGTTAAAATGGATAGTCTATATCCATAAAACATACCAGAAGTATACAAAAGAAAATACTTTATGTACTTAATTAGAATGGTTTCCCAAAAAGCACTAAGTGAGAAAAGCAAGCTCTAGAGTAGTATGTACAACATGGCATTAAGTGGTTGAGAGGGAGAAACTTGAAAAAGATATCTTTTTTGCTACTTTTTCATTTTTAGCCCTATCCAGGTATCATAACTAAAAAAAGAAAAACTCTAGCAGATAAAAAATTCCATTTCTAGTGCTGGTGTGGCCTAGTTTTCTATATACTATTATGGAAGTTTTAAGCAAATAATCCCTCCAATGGCAGAGATAACTTGAGACCTTGGGGTTGGGAATTTTCTATCCTTTAAGAGCACCCTTATGCCACAACACCCCAAGTCCTATGACATTGTCTCCTGTCCTGTGGGCTAGCAAAGAGGATGTCACGAGTCCCTGGTAGTAAGCTTCTCCAGAGTAATCTACCATTTGGGGGTCAGTGAAGGAAGCCATGTTCCCAGCAGTCAAGCATAAGTACATGTCTACTCCCTACAGACACAAGGTCCACCTCCATGACTTTGTAGAGAGGTTCTGATAAAAAGAACTAGCTCCAAAGTGGAAAACAAAACACAACCTAAAACATTTACAAAAATTACAACCTAAAACATTTACAAAAACTCATTTTCAACTGAGTTTACAACAGCTTCCTAGTAGTTTAAATCAGGACAGACAAGAACAGATTGCCAGACAAACTGTCATTTGTAGGCCCCTAGTGAGCTTAAGCAGTTTTCCACCTGTCAAGACAAATAAACAGGCTGCCTTAAGTTATGGACAGTTGGGCCCCATGGCATCGGTGACTGGGTCATTAGTGTGCATGAGCAAGACAGAACAGGACCCTGGGAAAGATCTCTTGGCATCTTGGCCTGCCCATAACTTTCAGGTCATAAGCATGCTTCTTACCCACTACTCACCTGGTGGCATCAAAAAGGAACACCTATGTTGAATAAAGCAGGATAAAGAAAAGGGAGAGCATATGAAGAGCAGCATGAAAACAGAGCTGAGTAGGCTCAAGATGGGGTCCAGAGAAGAGCTGTGTCTGAAGGTTATGAAATTCCAAAGAAAAGCCCAAATGAGGTGTAGATTAATGAACTATTTTCCTAGTCTTAAATAGTAAAATGCCTGTACCTTACTATCTGGCCAGATAATTACTTAGCTATCACTCTGACCACACAGCATATTCTAAATGAATTAAACTTCTCTGGGGCTTATTCATTTCAAGGAGGGAAAGATATAGAAATAAGCCAGCTTGTTTTGCTATACTTCGCTGGGTTCTAGAGATGCCAAGGCAGCAGGTCTTTGGTGCAGATTTACTGAGAAGGTGTGAGGACATATTAGAGGCATCGTAATGTGTGGAATCTTGACCTGAAACACACCTAGGCCTAGATACACCACCCATCTGTCAATCAGGTGACAATAGAGCCTGGGCATGGCTGACGGAGCTCTATCCCCCGCCCTTACCCCCTGCCACTCACCCCCAGCTAAACACACCAGATGTAGCTTACCATCTGAAAGAACACAGCACCTATTCACACACCCTCCATCACACATGTGTGCTTGCATGCACAAAAGACTGTATCAGCGGGTGAAGAAATTCCTCCTACACCACTTCCCTAAGTTCACCCAAGCCACAGAAATAAGGCCACCCATATCTCATTAACTGGTTGCAGCCTGTTTGGAATTGGTGTGCTTGGCTTTCAAGAGGGAACACTGATGACTCACCAGCCATCAGTCTCTGAGATGTCTCTCAGGGCATCAGCATCATTTCTGGATGCCAAACACTGATGCTGAAACCCACACTCCTCTGCCCTGGTTCCTCGAATACCCAGTCACTGTCCTCATCTGATGGGAGCTTCTGTTTTCTAGTTTCCTGGTCATCTTCCAGTCAAACCCATTTTGAATTCCCTTCCCCTTGACTCAGAATCTTGTTTTCTTAGATTTTATTTATGCGTTGACCATCCAATGCAACCCTTGGGACAGTGACCCCCCCCCCACCAGCAACCGCCTGACAATCCCTGTCCAGGACAAAGAGCACAATGACCAAGTTTAATACATTTGTAGAGATTCAGTTTTTGTTCAAGCTCAGTAGTTGGAAAAAAGTGTGTGTACACACATGTGTATGCACATGCATAGATATATATGCATGTTTGAAAAGGTACCCAACATGTTCAATGGAGGAAAAATCAGGGAGAAAAACATGATGATAAAAGCAGCAGATATCGATAGTGGCTACGATAAAGAAAGTCAAGTACACTGCAAGTCAAGTAATAAGGTATACTTATAAGACAATACAAGTGGAGAACAGAATTTTACATCTCTCTTGAAGGGGAAATTAGAGTAAAAGCAGCACAACAACCCCCTCCCTGCCTCCACTAGAGTCCCACCCAGACCCACCCCTGCACAACTGTGCTCTCACTCCCTTCTCAGAGGGTCTTCTTTGACGGCCCCACCTCAACTACCCTATCCTTCTTCTCAGCTTTACATTTTTCAATAGCCTGCTTATTGCCAACTAGCATACCATGCATTTTACTATGATTTTCTTTTATTTCTCTTTCCCTTCTGGCTTTCTAGGGTGTTGATTCTAGGAGGCAGGGAATTTGTTTTGTTCATTACACATTCCAGTGCTTGGAATAGTGCCTGGGACGTAGCAGGCATTCAAGAAATTAGTCGAATGAGTAATTACAAAAATCTAGTTTAGTTTTATGTTATATGAAAATATCTCTACTTGTTTCTGAAACACCATTGCTTAGAATGATACATGAGAAACCACTATTCCCTAGATTACATGAAATCACCCAGTTTGTATCCTACTGATGCCATTACTAGAAAAAAAAAAGGATGAGAAACAAATGCTGAATCAAAGTAAATAAAGAATGTCCCAGAAAATGTTTCTGTGTTTAACATTTATGGGCACTGCAATTGCTTCAATTCTTATCATACAGTCACCTATATTCACTGTCAACCAAGCTTTTGGTTTGGTGTTTTTGAAAAAATGTAGTAAAACAAAAAAGGAGAAAAGGGAAATTCTCATCATGTTAGCAATTTCAGACATACCACTAAGTCCCTATATGGTGCTTGGTGGCGCCTGTCTTGATGCAGCTAAATGGAACCAGACTGTTTTTGAAAGGTCTGGGGGCAGACAGTGGGTGGTGGTGAATGTGGGGAGGGATAAACGAATACCATGAGTAGTAGAATGCTTTATAAAGATGGGTAAACAGTGCTCAAAATGTTGAGAAAACCAAAGACCTTTTGGTTGACAAGGGTAAGAAGAAAACGCTATTAGGAAATCCTCTAAGGTCACAAGTAAATACAAGAATGAAAGGGAAAGAGAGATGAGAAAAGAAGAAAGTAAAGATAAGCGGGTGTGATGGCGTGTGCCTGTAATCCCAGCTACCTGGGAGGCTGAGGCTAGGAATCACTTGAGTCCGTGGGTTTGAGACAACCCCGGGAGCAAGACCTAGTCTCTTAAAAAAAAAAAAAAAAAAAGTAAAGACAATAAAGAACACAGATAAAAAAGGGAACATGCCAAGGGAAAAATAAAAGATAGGAAACAGGACAAGTAAAGAGGAAAAGCAGCAGCAAGGAAATCTAGAGATGCACAAAAGCATTCTGAAGATGCAGAAATGAGGAAAGAACAGACAAAACCATAGGGCCTCCAGACTGGGCAATGGAGACATGAAGCAGCGGCAGCAAGAAGGGCATCTGTCCAGGTCAGGTCCCAGGGACACTGCCTATTCAGCAAGCTGTCCAGGGAGAGGCATGGGGTTCATCAAGAGGTCTCCTAGGGAGACTTGGCTAGTGCTGAGGTAGTTGGGGGTCAGGGTGCCAGTCCTCTCATCACAGGTCAAGTGCAGAGACTTTTTTTTTTTTTGAGACTAGGTCTCACTATTTTTGCCTGTGGAACCGCAGGTTCCTGTTGCCGGGGTACCACAACTTAAGCAATCCCCAGCCTCATCTTCCCAGGTAGCTGGAATTACAGGCATGCGTCACCATGCCCAGCTATTTTTTTGGGACTAGGTCTCGCTACATGCCCCCGGTGGGACTCAAACAGGGATCCCTGGCCCCGACCGTGGCTTCTTAGGCTGCCGCTTACAGGCATGCGCCACCATGCCTGGCCCAGGACTAACTTTAGCTTATTCAGAACATGATGGTATTTCTTCACGAGGATCAAGGCTATGGAGACAGACACAGACAGACAGACAGACAGACAGACACACACACACACACACACACACACACACACATACTTTAATCTTAGCTAACAGATTTATCAGATAGAAAGACTGTAACCTTTTTCAGAAATGTCTTCAGAATAACTGAGATTTTTTAAATAAGGGGAAAAATACATTCATCTTACCAGATCACTTAAAATGGAAAATTTAGAGGTTCTGGAAGGAAAGTTGTAACTTCTGTATATATACCAGTAAACTTATACTTAGACTCTCTAGGCTCCAACTTCTCCCCTGAGGTAGAAGTATCACATTCTTTACTTAAAGTGGGACAGTTCTGTATGGCCATCTGGGCCCGTCCCTGTGCTGGGGGGGGTGGGGGGTGGGGGGGGACAGTGCCCCCTCTATTTCATTCTCACTCTAGTTAGTCCTCAGGAGGAAAAAGAAGTATATAAATAATGCAAGCATTGTCTCAGAATGGGTGACAGACCAAGTAAACATCCAACCATCACATTAGAAAAGGATGCAAAAGATGGAATATTGACAGAACCAGTGCATGCAGGACTGGCAAAACAGCTATATGGACAAGCTGTCATGGATACACACCTAGAAGCCTACCAAGAATGGATGAGCCATAATCCCATTTCTGAGACATCATCTAAGAGAGCAAGCTGCCCCTTATCACACCATGGGAGAGGAAGGCCACAGAGTCAGAGCACTGGTCTCCAGCAAAGTGGCAAACAAAGGGAGAGATGATCTCCATTGACTATTCATAGATGCCTGTGTCCACAGAGAATCTCCGTCACCAACAATGATTGGGGCAAGACCCCTAAATCAGACACCAGAACTCTAAGGTGAAGAAGCAGCAAAACAGCACCGAGAACAGGGTGGAAAGACAACCAACAATTGGCAAACACTGAGAGACTGCAAATAAGCATAGACTGGCTACCCAGAGCAAGGATAAGACTGAAATCTACCAGCACAGTAAGCCCTGTCCCAAGAACACAACCCCTCACCCACAGAAAGCTCACTGCCACAGGAAAGAAGAGACTAATGAACTTAACAAATAACAAAGAAAGAGGGTTTTGAGTGATTGGAGGGTGAGTCAGAGAGAGGGGGAGGTATCCTAATAACCATTTACCGGGGCTGGGCATGGTGGCGCATGCCTGTAAGCGGCAGCCTAGGAAGCTGCGGCTGGGGCCAGGGATGGTGGTTCAAGTCCCGCTGGGGGCACGTAGCGAAACCTAGTCCCAAAAAAATAGCTGGGCATGGTGGTGCATGCCTGTAATTCCAGCTACCTGCGAAGCTGAGGATTGCTTGAGTCTGTGGTACCCTGGGCAATGTGAGCCTGTGGTTCCATAGGCAAAAACAGTAAGACCTAGTCTTTTGCAATTCTTTTTCTTTCTTTTTTTGAGACTAGGTCTCGCTACTTTTGCCCATGGAACCACAGGCTCACTTTGCCCAGAGTACCACGAACTCAAGCAATCCCCAGCCTCAGCTTCCCAGGTAGCTGGGATTACAAGCATACACCACCACGCCCAGCTGTTTTTTGGGACTAGGCTTCGCTGTGTTGCCCCGAGTGGGACTCGAACCGCGATCCCTAACCCCAGCCGCTTCATAGGCTGAAGCTTACAGGCACGAGCCACCGTGCCCGGCCAGCAAGACCTAGTCTTAAAAAAAAAAAAAAAAAAAATTGCCAACATTAAATAAATAAATTAAAAAAATAAATTTAAATTTAAAAAATAAAATTTTTTTTAAATTAAAAAAAGAAAATACATAGAATGAATGAGGAGCCAGAAAAGAGCCTGCGTATACATGTGTGTGAGACACAGAACAAGGATCATTCAGAAAGATAGTAGACGCTGGAATGGAGAAACAACTGTGGTAAAGATCTATCAGACCTTCATCTATGACTTCACCAGAAGGTGATGAATCAAAACCCCATGTGGAACTTGCCACCCAAGGAAACATGGCTCCCTCCCCAAGCCTTGGGAGAGGAGGCCTGCAGAGTCAGAGCATTGGCTCCACAGGCAATCTGCAAACGGATGGAGAGGAGATGACCTGCAAGTTCCATCAGTGGATGCCTGCCCTCATCGAGAAACCTCCTTAGTGACAATGGCTGGGGGAAAGGATCCCCAAGGCCAGAGGTCAGAGAAATGAGGTGCAGAGATAGAGGAATGTCAAGGAGATCATATTGGAGCCAGCAACTAGAAAATACCGATAGACCCCAAATGAACATGGACTGGCTGCCCAATACAAAGCTAAGGACTACAAACCATCAAGCACAATGTGCCATGGCCCTGGAACACAGTCCCTCATCGGACAAATGGACAGAGCCACAGAGAAAGAGACCAAAGGACCAATGAACCCAACATAAACCAAAAAAGAACAATGAGAGTAGAGACTGAGTGAACACAAGGGGATGGAGTGTGGAGGAGGGAAGGCATCCCAGTAACCATTTACCTATGTAAGAATTTAAAAGAATTTAGAAAAAAATTAAAATAAATTAAAAAAGAAAAGAAAGTGGGACAGTTTTGCTCAGAAAAAAAAAGACTACATAGCATGCCTATTTGCATAACAAAGAACAATTCACACTGCAGAACAGGGTGTGAAAACATGTGGAAACTCAAACCCAACCTCTGTATTTCACATTTCACATCAGCCTCATAGTTCCACACCCAACCCTCAAGGGTTAAAAGCAGTTCAAGCCTCTGTGGACTTGAACCAATCAGGTTTTCTCTTGATGACATCATGACTCTAGCTAGACTGCCAGCTGGAAAGGGCGAGGTGTCTGGGACCTGGCCTGGACTGGTTCCTTCCTTGCCGCCACCACTGCAAGTCTCTTCGAGGGATTCCTGAGCCAAGAGCCTCCTCAAGCTACCATTTCAGATCAAACCAGGCCATCCCCCAAATCCCTGACCAGAAATCACTCTCCGTTTTCACAAAATGCATACAAAGCATGTCCCTGCACTTCACCCATTTCCCCATTGTTTAATATTTAATATTTATGAAAGCTGATTACAAAACACACATTTGTCACTTAAGTCTTTAGCCAAATTTTAAATGACTCAAATGTTTGTGCTAAGTAGACAAGCAGCCTTCTGTGGTTTTCTCATAAGCTTCAGTTCCATTCAAAGGCAGGTATGTCAAAGACTCGGCTGACCCCACGGACTTTTACTACGTTCAAACTGCAATCTGACCAGAAAGCTATTTTTGTGCTTGTGAGGTAGTTATTTTTCAGACGTTAATTGCTGGTGTGTGTGTGTATGTACCCATGGGTGCAGGGACAGAGGATAAAAGCACATCTCGTAGACTGTGATTCAGGAGCACAAACGGAAATGCTGTCCAGACTGCCAACGGTGGAAAGAACAACAGGTTTATTCCTTGCTGTTGGAAATGGAACAGGTTTCCAGCTAAATGATGAATGCCTCTTGCTTCCTAGGGCCCTGAATATCGACACCTCTGGTTCATCTGCAGATGAAGATTAATTTACAATTTACATGCAACAACTATGTTTACTGCTCCAACACGCAGCCATCTCTGCTGGATTAGTGTTGATACTACTAAAAAATGTGTGTATCACCAAGTCCCCGGAGGAAATGGCACTTTCAAACTGGGCAACTGAAAGAGTTTAATAAAGGGGTTATTTGTACAGGTTTGGATAGGGCACAGGGAGAGGAATAAGGGAGGGAGACATAGGCAGGAGCCCAGGCTGGAAGGGGCACAGGGAGGGACCCATGACCAGACTCCAGGGATAGCAGCTAAATTGGAGACTGCAACACTACCAAGAGGCACAAAGGTCAGTCTTCACAGGCACACAGGCAGGTTGAAAGAGCAGGGGAGGCACCTGAAGGGTAGATGGAATATGCTCGGCACACTTGTGTCAAGTACAGTAAAGTTACAACAACAAAGTAATGACTAGCCTTATAAGATGGCAACATAGCAGAAACTAAACCTTTTAGAATGACGCTCTGAATCTAGACCTCACTGACGTTACTGATGGACAACGTCAAGAACGTGGAGCCATTCGTTAATAAAAGGAAACTATAACTTGGAAATACAATGAAACCTCAAAATTGGATATAATTCAAATGTTAATAAAGGCTAAGTATGTGTAGAGATGAAGGTGATTTTTCCACTCCTTATCTATATGTTTTTATGTTTTATATGTGTATAGCTTCTTAGTATAATCTCTATTATGCATCAGGAACCATTAAGACAACAAAGACTGCTTTGACTTAAGAGCACAGAAAATAGCTACTGAAACTTGGATTTAAGTATTTTCTAAGGTTGAGTGCTCTAAAAGGCAAACTACCACCTCCCTGTTACCCAAACTATAACAGAAAGTAAGGAGAAAATCCAAACTATAACAGAAACCCAACTACTGTTTTAGGTTTACCCAAACAAGTTAACTTTCAGAAGCCCTTCTGTCTGGGGCAATCAACACCAGCTCCATTCACCATCTGTGAGGAGCAGATGACTCCTGATCTATCAGCTGTGTGTGTCGCCCAACAATACATCATCCCAACCAAACAGCCAATCAGTAGTCACTGCTGGCCATAATGTAGAAGAATGTTTTGAATTATAAACAGTAGACAAGGTGATGATTTCTTTGCAACCTCTCTCCTCCTCTTAGGGAATAAGGGAGAAAGGCTCATTAATTTCTTCGAGAACAATAGGAGTCACCTGCCCTACTTTCCCAGGCCAGCAGCTCTTGCATCTGGGGTGGGCGGAACTGCACAGGAGGCAAGGGCAGAGGGGCTTGAGCACTACTACTCTGCCACCACCAGACCAGCCCCTAAAAGCTCTGCCTTTCTTCAGACACTCTGGGTCCCAATTCCTTTTCTCTTATCTCCAGGCAAATTAGTAATGTTAGTATTTACCATCTATTAATACCTCACCCATACTAGGAACTGTTCCTAGTGTGCTCAAACATGTGTCTAACTGGTAAAAACAACACTGAAACACAGACGTGACTGCCTGTTTCACAAGTGAGGTTGTAACAACACTGAGGCCCTCTGAGGTCACCCATATTTAAGAAAGAGGAGATAGCAAGGTCTGGAGCCCAGTGTGGATCTGCTGACTCCAGAGCCCAAGTCCTGTCCACCACCCCGCACTGCCTTCTAGGCACAGCCTGGCGGACTCAGGCACAGCTGCCTGGGTCCTCAAAGACTCTCTCGCCCTCCCAGGCCCCAAGGAGAACTGAGATGGGCCCAGGCTCCTTCAGAGCCAGCCTTCCCCACCCTGGGGATTTAATGATAACAAAGAAAAAAATCATCAGGCGTAAGATAAGGTAAAGCTGGCACTGGTCACAGGCAGGGTGGGGCAGCCATTAACTAATGCCCTGCTCTGGAAAAGTCAGCCAAGTCCCAGGTTTAGGGCCAACTTCTGAAGTTTCTCCTTAGATAAAAGTATCCCCCAAAAGCAAGCATAATGACTCAGAAACAATGTTGCAGGGCTAAACCTAACAGGCCCTAGTAATGGTTACTTATAAAGTCAAGTAAGTCCCATCTCTGATTTCTTTCCAATAAGATCTCAATTGCCTTTAGGTTTTTCAAATTTAAAGGAGAACCGTGCTTCTAAAAGTTCAGCACACCACATTCTAGGATACCAGCCTGTAAACAGTCCCTGGGTTCACTGTGTTCACTGTACACCCCTGCAGTCTCTATCTGCAAGGGAAATTAGCACAGAACCTGCCTGTCGTTGACTGGTCTAGCGACCACTGGTTTACTAGAGCCCAAACAGCCCACACTCAATGAAGCTGGTTCTATCTTGGTGATTTCATGGTTCTTTTCCAGGAGAAAATGGTGGAAGCCGTAAGACACCCTAGCAATGATGCTTTGAACAGGGCATGGATATCCTGTGCAGAATTTTCTAGACTGACCTCTCTCTCGGGTAGAACATATATATGCTCAGGAGACAAGCCATAAAGAGGAGCTACTATATTAGGCTGGGAACACTATCTTCCAGCCCATTTGAAGTCTGAGAGGCTGCCTTGATATCAAACCAAGCACTCCTTCATCTCATGTTCAAGATGCTCTCACTATCTGGGCCCACTCTCACTTTCTACCCTCATTTCTTTTCACCCAGGCAAATTCTACAGCAAACGACCTCAGCGTTTCCAGCTCCATGGCCTTGCCATGCTATTTTCTTCACCTGTGATGCTTCTTTAACATCTCCCAAACATGTGATACTTTAGTTCCACATCAAACTCCACCTCTCCGTGATCTGTACGAAAGTCTCTCTCTACCCTCTCTTACTTCCACCCACCCTGTTTGCACTGATGCTATCCTCTGCCAAAGGCTCCAGCCATTTCAGAGCAGATAGCACTTCTCAGTTGTAAACGGACTTATCCTGCAATTACTGACTGAAAATCAGTAACGCTATTTCGATAAACAAAGGTAGAATTCACATTCCTACGGACACACATATTCTTGTGTGCAAGGTCCTAGGGGTCAGATGCCCTCACTCACAGTGATTTTCCTCAAGAGGTTGGCATCTGACACAAGCTCACCAATTTCAACTTAGTAAACAGTAAAAACCTGCTTTTGGACAGGAATCCTGTGTCCTTGGCTAAGCCAAGTCCAGAACCTCATCCTTTCTGGAGATAAGAGTGCTAAAGGAATTGCCCCCGCCCTGTTCCCACATTGGGAAATGGGATTAGCTCTGGTTTATATAACACTGCAGCTGCAGTCTACCAGGAGTTGAGGGCAGCCAGTCTACAGATTGTTCAAATGCACATGCCAGCTGTACTAGTCCCTCCTCTTGGAGAGCTAAATTCATCCCTTGAAAATGTTCCTGGGAGATAGACCCCATCCACTTCAGAGGCAGCTTTCTCCCATCAAGAAGCTTGCGAGGGGAGCACTTCAACAGTTCCTGAATGTTTACCAATCCTTGAGAAACATACTTCTGCCTAGTAAGACATGTCACAGGTCACTGAAAAATATTTGGGTAAATATTTTCAACTATTCTATAACAATGGCTATGAAAGAAACCTCAGCCTCGAACTCCACATGTTTTCTTAGCAGGGATCTCCCTTTGTTTCCTGACCCACCTAAACCTCCATCTCACCATGCCAGGAATGTGGGGTGGATAGGGTGCTTTTGCTGGGAGAGGCGTTTGGTCAGAGGAATGCAAGGAATAATCCGGAGCAAGGAACAGAAATGGTCCCCATTCAGCAGCTTCTCCCAAAGCCCCTCCACCTTCTGGCAAAGCCTGCATCTTCACTCTTCCTCCTGAAGACTTATTAAAAGGACGCTAGTTCATCATAACCACCTTCAACATGAACATGACTCCTATATCAGGACTGATGGGATCCAAATATTTTCAAATAGCATGTCATTTCTAGGAACTGCCTTTCCCTCAGCCATGTGCGGCTGGGGCCACCGCCCTCTAGTTTAACCATGACTGGACCTGTTCTCTGCAATCCAGGCAGTTAGAACCCCTGCCCTGGCTACATGGGGCTTATATCTCAGTTGTTACAGAAATACTTGGTTCACAGCATGAAGGAACCAAGGCTATCCTGGCCTATATCCTGACCCCAGGAGTCAGCACACCAGGGAAGTGTGGTGGGCGGTGGCCAGCCTAGCTAGCATGACATCAGGAGGCCTTACCTCATCCCACTCTGAGGCAAAGGAGGGAGACTTCTCTAGCCTCTTCTTCCCGATGCTGCAGTTGGACAAGGACTCACTCCGGCTCCCCATTGTAGCGTCCTCTGTGGGTGAGCAGGTCAGGAGATCAGAGTCGGACTTGGACAAGCTGCGGCTGAGTTTGAGTTCAGCTTTGGGTTTGTTGGTGGGAGGGGCTCGGCTTCTGGCCCCGCTCCGCTCTCCTTCCTCGGCACCACCAGGATGTGGAGATGCCGTGTGAGTCAAAGTTTCGGGGTGCGATTGGCTGCTGGTGGGTGGCAGGTCTGCCAGGAAGTCCACTCTCTTACTCTGGTCCAGGATACTGGGCAGGGAGGTTCCAGGAGCATGCAGACCTGGCTCCCCCAGCTGCATGCTGGCCTCGTGGCAGGCACCCTGCCCTGGAGACCCTTCTGGATGGCTCTGGCCAGCAGCAGAGAGCAACTGGAAAGGGTCCTGCCCCACTTCACACACTGGGGAGGAGCCGTGAAGGAGACCTGAGAACTGCTCTGGGACCTGCCCGTCCTGCCCGTCCGCAGAGTCCTGGCTCCGGCTGCTGTTGTTCTGCCTGTGGTCTTGGGGTGGACGGAGAAACAGAGAAATAAAAAAAATTAAATGTGGCAAAAATCAACAAAGCTCCAATGCAGTGAGCGTAGAATACAGCAGAGGAATTCCAACACAGAAGCGAGGAGAGAGAAGCTGATGGGCTGCGGAGAGGGCAGAGGGACAGAAGAAGAGAAAGGAAGGAAGAAAACAGTTTAGTATTGTTCTTAATGTTCAATTTGGACTCAAAGTCAGAGCATTTATGAAATTCCAAACACTGGTCTGATTAATGCTATCTGGCAGCCTTCCCTGTTGTTAGATTTCTGTTAACATTAATGAGGAGACCTTGCTATATAAGGCGAGAAGAAATGCTAGCTATATCATGCAGAAAAGACTGAAGAGGAGAGTGAGTGAAAGCAAAGTAAAAGTGAGAGAGAAAGAGAGAGCATGCCAGCGAGCAA
>PVHY01016624.1:22933-33428 GCA_004024945.1 Uropsilus gracilis
TAGTTGATCCACTGAAAACAAAAGGTCCTAATTTGTCAAGGCCAAGGGACATTTACAGTTCTCCCAAGACCTTCCTCATATCCCAGTAACCTGACACTACAAGCTCATGAGGCCAGCTACTACTGTGTATCTTCACCCAAGATACCAAATACCTCTGCCCTGAAGTACCATAAATAATTGAGTAAATCAGAGTCTCACACCAGTGTCACACTGGGGCAGCCAATGGGCTCGCCCTGCATGAACTCAGAGCCAGTAGCAATTTCAACGCACATTGTGGGAGTAGATAACAACCCCGTGTCCAGTGCTTGCTCACATTCCAAAGCTAACGCTCAACTTGACTTTCTTTGTAAGTGGAATCCACGGTACATACAAGAAAGATTCCCTAATCTGCCAAAACTCCCAAGAACTGTTTGTGAGAACAGAAAATCTTAGAACTGAAAAGATGAATTCAAGTATTTTTATAGAACTGTTTTTACAGGCATCTAAGGCCCACAGACCTTAGATGCAAGGTGGTTTGTCTAAGGTGATAGGGGCAAAGTCTTTAACCTAGGCTTCTGAATACCTGGCTCTGGTCCTGGCTGTGCTACTCTAGCTGTGTGGCCTTGGCAGTGATCTCATCTTGCTGGACTTCAGTATCTAAAATAAGCGGATTGGGTTGCATGGTCCTTAAAATTCCCTTTTATGTTATGATAGTAATGAGACTCCAAGTCTCCAGCGTACCGTGATGGTAAACTTCCCCCACTCTGGGTGTGCACCCTGCACGGGTGCCTCTCCTATTACATATGTGTAGCACCCTCTCCCCCTCATCAGCATGCCTGTAGCCCCAAAATATCTTCTTGAGGCTCAGCTGACAATTGGACAAGTTAGTTAGGTAAGGAAAGGTGCACTTTATAAACACAACAATGTTAATGTTCTACAACCCTGATTTTTCCGAGAGAGCCTTTAAGGAAAATCCCAAACAACTGGCTCTGATGCAAACAAAGCCCCTGAGATCTGAGCAGGGCATAGCTCCATTCACCCTACTTCTCAAGAAGCGTAGTTCAGTCTCCACAGTCTGTTCGGTTTTTGGCAAGTCTGCAGGGGCTGCAAAGGGGGCAGCCAATTAGCTCCACTTCACGGCTCTGATTACAAGTCCATGGGAGCCCAGACATATCAACTTTGGCTTCTGTCTTCTCCACACTTAGTTACTTCAGGACTTTCATACCCCTATTCTACACCTGAAAGGTGAAGTCCAGAGCACCAAACAACTTGGATCATTTCTCCAGGTTAGGAGAAATTCTGTGTTTGTAAGTGTTCCACACAGCTTAATTTGGGCCCCAGTAAACCCTAAGTTCAGGACTATGAATACCACATATGACAACTGGCAGCCTGAACACAGCTACTCTGTGGCACTGCACCATGAAGACACAGAGGTGATGACACTTAGCCATCTAATGGTGGTTCGGGCCAACAGCACTTCCCAGGACAGTCTGATGGGAAAGGTCAACCAGGCTGTAAAATGTGCCACTCCAGAAACAGTAGCTAATGACCAGCTTCCTACAGATCCTGGCCCAAGGTGCAATGTCCCTCTGATTAAATCTGAAAACAAAAAAGGATTGGTGTAACAGGAGCACTGGCTTCTGTTTCTCTGTATTATCTTCTAGCTTCTTATTTAACAACTAGGGGTAGGGGGCAGGGAGTGAGCGGGGAGAAAAACAGACCCAAATTGGGAGCCAGCCTGGCTCACGCTGCCTGGGTGGACCTCAGAAGCAGGCTACAGAGAATGTTCTGAATGCTGCTGTGGGAGTTGACAATGAAGGCCCTGTCAAACAGTTACCCATTCATGCCAGCCATCAATGAAGAAAGAGAGACAGATGCCAAGAACTCAATACCAGACAGATGCCAGGGGGAAGGAAGTGGACAGAAACAAGGAATGGAAACTTATGGAAGAAGGAAATATGTGAAAAGGAAGAAATTCTGAGGGTCATAATCCCATTACAGAAACCAAAACCCACCCATATTTTATGGGACATCAGAAATCATAGAAAGGGACTCTTACAATTACATAACTTATCCTGGCAATTCCTAGGAAAGCCACTCTAATTTTTGAAAAGCATGCCAAGCTTTGAAAACCTCAGGATCTTAATAAGTTGGGGCTTTCTCCTTCCCATAAAAAAAATTTTACCCATGACTAAGCTAGATGTTCTGGCAAATCAATGGATGGGAATGGATCTACTTAACAGTCCCTTCCTTTCATAAAAAGTCAGAATAATATTAGGTCTCTTAGGGATAAGGTGTTAACAATATAATGCAATAATCCAGAGCCAGAACTTAAGCAAATTATTTCACTTCTTTGTGACCAGTATTGCCATCTATAATTTTGAGATGATCTTAATAGTTATTTATTTCATTGGATTGTTGTAAGAATTAAATTATATGTATTTAGAACCAAGCCTGACACACATGCCAGATCTCCACAAATGTAAACAATTGTCATTATTCTCCACACAGGGATCCATTATGACATACTCTGCTTACAGCTGAGAGCTACTACTACTCTGTTCCTCACAGGTTTGTAACCAAGATCAAAGATAATGTATAGAACAAGTACAAACATGCACTGCCTTCACCATCCTTCTATTAAAACTCTCAAAAACAGAAGGGGCAGAAGGTAACGTGATGAGTGGGCTGAAGTGGGAAACCATGAGGGGCCCAATATCTGTCCTGTGATCACCATCCCACCAGTAAGCATGAGCAAACGGTCTGTCTTCAGGGGACCTCCATGGAATGTAAAGAGAAGATACCCAGTATGTGCAATGGACTTGCCAACCACTGGCAGAGACAAGCATATACCAAAATGACAGTAATCCAAGGCAAAAATTAATAGATATGTTAAATATAAAACAAATGCACACAGAAGCATCTGAACCAAGATGCTTTTCAGAAAGTGACAGCTTGTGAGCAGGCACTGAAAGAGAAATAAGACCCTGACAGGTTTAAAGAGACAGGGGAAAGCACTAGAAAACGCAGAGACAGGAATCTCATGCCCAGGGACTCCTGGCTTGCAAAACAGAACTCTCAGGTCTCAGGCCTTTCTACAGATGGGAACTGCATTCCCAGCACAGAATTAAAGAGGTTTCCAACACCCCTCCTTGCAACCTGCCCTTCTAAGAGAAACAAGGAGAAACAGGACATCCGGAGGGCTGTTTCCTATTCTTCCCATACACCAAGGTCAGTTGCTCTACTGAATAGGACACCAGCATGCTAATTCCCAGTCTCTTCAACTTTCAATCTTTATTCACTCTGGGTGCTCATTTTCCTTTTACCCTGTGAGGTGTTGAAGTAAGGGGTCTTCTGGGCTGCATTTTAATTACTATGATGATCCACAGGGAGATCTCAAGGACTTCTGAATAGTAACAATACAATATTTACACATTTTTAGTCATCCATGTCCATCTAAATTAGTGTTGAAAAATATGAGGAGGTGCTAAATCAAACCAACTCTTAGGCCCAAGAAGGTTAGGGCAGCCCCATTTCCCAGACTATTCTGCTTCTTTCTCTGTTACTGGGAACCCCTAAGTACCTAGTCATGGCGGTGAGGATTAGAAACCATGGGTCCTGGAGATTACTCCAGGACACGGCCACCTTTGGATGGTCACCTTGCTTTCCCCAGAAGGAAGGTACTGACATTTACAGACATTTACTGGAGCTAGTCATCTGGTAAGATACAAAGAATGAGAATCCACCCTGACCCATAGCAACCAGAGAAGTTAAACAAGACTTGGGTTGGAATTCAAGAGGTTCAAGTTAGACAGTCTTTGTGTGATTTTTCTTCTCTGAATCTCTTTTTGAAATAACCAGCTGGGATGCATTCTCTAGGACTTTGTGATTAAATAAGGTTGGGATCTGTGACTGGATAATCTCAGTTCTGTGCCAGTTCTATGGCATTAAGAACGTGAATAGCAACTAGTTTCCACTGAAGCTTTTTAACCTCATGATTGATTGGGCCTTGGGTTTAGTCAGCCTAAGGCTTGAGGCCCAGCTCTAACACCTAACTCTTCTTCATCTACTAAATAGGGATAAAAATAGCCCCTACTTGCAAGATCTGTCTTGAGATATTCAATGACCTAATCACAGTAAATGAACTGAGCACATAGCTGGCCCATAAGGGGCATTCAGTAAATGGTAGCTGTTATCATTATCATCATTTTCATTCACAATCATTTCCAAACTGCTCTTCCTGCTAACAGTGCACACAGAAGTTGATTTTCTATCTCCCAACTCTATAAAGGAGATTGGCTTCTTCTAAGTGGCCCTGTAAAACAGGCAGAACAAATTTCAAGTGACAGGAAGTCTTGCAAATTTGGTGGGATGACATATAGCAGCCCAGTGCAGACTCTTTAGGTCAGGAATCTTCCACCTGTCATGGCACCATGGCTTTGGGACTCAGGACTGTTTTACTTTGGTGTGGTCCTGATTACCTTATATCTCTCCTGTTTTACTTAAAGTCTTCCTGAAGAGCCTCTGGTCCTTCAAATTCTATTCAAAATACCAGCTCTGCCTGGATCAGTTTCCAAACCACCATAACATACAACTGTGCCTAATTTAATAGCACACTTGCCATCTCTGATTCCCTTGATCTTCTTCCAGTTCCAACACTGGGTATTCACAACCATTTGCTTTCTCTTCTCCAGCTGCTGGAATGTTGAGCCCTCCTGAATACTCAAACAACTGACTGAGTTCTCTACCAACTTACTTAACTCGGTTGGCTTCCAAGATCTATAATGTGTTGGGTCCCAGTTAGCCTGTGCCAGATACTGTGCTAAGTCTTTTTAATATTCACAACAACCAAGAGGTAAGAATTTTTATCCCTACTTTAAATGTAGAAAATGAAGCTTAATGAGATTAGATAACCTCTTCAAACTCACAGTCAATGAGCAGTAGAACAAGAATCTAAATGCAAGTCTGCCTCCTAGTCCAGCCATTCCTCCATTCACCTCTTGAAAATTATGCTATCACTTTAAGACTGACTCCTTGTTTCTTCCCTTCTTTTTAGACTGTCATTTTTCCCACAGTGCTTATACTCTTGAAGGATAGTCCTACCAATTTCCTGATAAGCCTTAGGTCAGGAAAATCCTCCTGAATTAATCTCAGTCCCATGTCAACCTTTCTGGGATAAACTTATTCTCTTTCAACCTGCCTCAGAGAAGTAGCTCCTTACTTGGGATATACTAATGGCTTTTGACTTGCCTGACCTTCAACCTTCATCCTTCCAGCTCTTCCTTAGTATTTCACACTGTTTACTGGTTGTCCCCAATACCTATTCTCCCCTTTTCCCTTGGTAATGGGATTTTTCAGATTGGCTCAGTAACCCAGAATAGAGTTCTTTCCCCATCTTCTGTGTAGGTAGGGGTAGCCTACCAAATGGGTTGTACTTGACCAAATGGGTTGTGAGATTAGTATGAACAATTTTTGAGATCTGTCTTTAAAGTGCTCTTCTCTCCTTTCTTCCTTCCTGAGCTGGTAGCTTGAATTTAGTCATCTTGAACCCAGAAAGAAACTGGGTCCTCGGCGATCATACACAGACACCCTGGCCCTGGGATCCTAACTTCTGGATTTCTGTCACCTACTGCTTTTAAGAAACTGCTCTGGTTATCTTCATTCATTTCTTCTCCCTGTGCCTCTAATGTAAGTGCTATTCATTGTTCATTTAAGTCTCCTCAACTGTCTCCTGCCTTTGCCTCAGGCACTGGTTACCTCAACTTGAGTGATAGACTATATCTGTGTTTCTAACTTTTACATCTCTCTCAAATATCAGACCCCCCCTCCCCATTTTCAAATGCTTAAGGGTTATCGTTACTTGGAGTTCTCCTGATGCTTGAAATGCCTCACACAGAATCAAAATATGAACACATCATCTTCCCTCAAATATGTTTCTTTTTCAATCCTTAGTCACACAATTATTTTCCCAATTAACCAGGCTCAAAACCTCAGGGTCACTCTCAATTCTCTCTCCTCTTATTCCTTCAAACTATCTCTTCATGGTTTCAAACTATCTCTTCACTACTCTACCATTCATATACTCCTTCCTATCACTTTCTACTATGCCCCTAGTTTGGGCTAATTTACTTTAAGAAATTACTCTAATTTACTTTAAGAAAGTCCTCGAAGTCTCTTGACTTCAGAATATCCCTGCCTCCTATCTCTTCCAACTGCAGTAAAAGAAAACACATTTAAAGCACAGCTTCTATTCTATCATCTCATTCAAAAAGCTTCAACAACGTGCACTGTTTTTGGACTAAAGGCTGACATTTGAGATCTAATACTCTTCGACCAGTTCTTTGTTCCAGCCAAACTGTAGTACTTACCATTCTCCAAACAAGCTTTTTTTTTAAATCTCCATCATCTTACTGTTGCTTATACCACTTCCTTTGCCTGAAATGCTCTCTCTGTCTACGGCCATACCACCCTGAACGCGCCCGATCTCATCTGAAATGCTCTTTCCTTCTTCTTTAGAATTTCTGTTTGGGGGTTCAGGTCAAATGCTACTTCTTTCATAAAACCATCCCTGCTCTCTTACACTGATATAATTTATCTTTCCTTAGAACCCCTTTGTTCTGAATCTTTACTTTTATACTACTTTATTTGGTATATTGATATATTCTGCTCTTTTATGATTATTTTATATACATACCACATACAATACATATGACATATGTAGAACAGATCAAATCTATCACTTCGTTACAAATGTTGACACCTTTGTCAGAAGAAAATACAGACACATATTGAACTTGCTCCATAATGGAAAGAAAAGGGAATATTTTCAATTCAGAAATACAAGTTGATAAAAGCAAGACAGCAATACAGTAGAGCTTGTGATGGATATTCCTATAATTCAAAAAGGTAAGAGAAAGAAAAAGGTGCTAAAGATAAGGCTTAAGTGCTAAACTGTCTCATTTACACATTTTGCTTTGGGGAAACATACCCAAACTGATTCCTTGAAACCTATCATGAGCAGCAAGCCTGGATATACATGTAAAGACAGTGGAGAGAACACAGGTACCTATTTAATCTTCTTCCTGAAGCCGCACTAACAAATAGTAAAAATGGAACTATATACGGAAGCACATCTGAGAAAACTCAACCCCAAGCTGGCAAAGGGAAAAGTCAAGATTTATGTACACAATAGGATTCCCCAATGGCTCAGGAATTGGCAGCATCCTGGATATGGGAGTAGAGGAAAATGCTAAAATAACATTTTCTTCCCCTTTAAGAGGATTAAGGTCTTCTTATTTGTGTACAAACTTCACACAGACCTAAATGCATTGCTCTCAGGGATACTGACTTAATTTCATCTTAAAAAGTTCAGAAGTAAACTGTGCACCAGAGTCCCCTTGTCTGTCCCCCTGTCTTCAGATAATCATTCATCACTGTCCTAAATAAGCTAAGTAACCACTTCACCTGGACCTAAACACTATTAGCAGATGCTGTGGAAAAAGCACCAAATAGAACAATGATATTTAGAGCTCCTGGCTATGCTCCCATTTGCTATCGGATCTGGAAAGTGCCTGCTGTTTATTTGAGCAGTGTGTCCAGAATGTCCAGTGGACAGAGTTAAACATAACCAAGCGAAATAAAGTGAAATCAGGTAACAAAACAAGGAAAGCAGGGTACTTAACTAAACTTTACTTGATCTTAGCTAAAAGGCCAAGAAGTGCCAGGCACGGTGGCTCGTGCCTGTAAGCTTCAGCCTATGAAGTGGCTGGGGCTAGGGATCGTGGTTCGAGTCCCGCCTGGGGCCCTTAGTGAGACCTAGTTCCAAAAAAATAGCTGGGCCTGGTGGCATGCGCCTGTAATCCCAGCTACCTGGGAAGCTGAGGCTGGGAATTGCTTGAGCCTGTGGTACCTCGAGCAACGAGAGCCAGCGGTTCCACAGGCAAAAATAGTGAGACCTAGTCTCAAAATAAACAAACAAACAAATAAATAAATAAATAAATGACCAAGAAGCAATACTTAACTAAACGTACAAATGGTCCTTTAAATCTAGTCACTCATCAGGTTCATCCCAGTACAGGTGAGCAGTAACAAGACCAAACTATCTTTTTTTGAGACTAGGTCTCCCTATTTTTGCCTGTAGAACTGCAGGCTCACATTGCCCAGGGCACCACAGACTCAAACAATCCCCAGCCTCAGCTTCCCGGGAGGTAGCTGGGATTACAGGTGTGCGCCACCATGCCAAGCTATTTTCTTGGAACTAGGTCTTGCTATTTGCCCTGGGTGGGACTCCAACCACAATTCCCGGTACCTGCAGCAGTTTCCTAGGCTGCCGCTTACAGGCATGCACCACCGTGCCCAGCCTAAGACCAAACTATCTTAAAAAGAGGCAAAAATAGATTTATTCATTAAAAAGACAAAATAGACAAGAGTCACTGAGGGTACATAAGAAACCTTTGATAATCATACCACATACTCCAATCTCTAGTCCAAGAAGCTATACGTGGGTCCTTTAGTCACATACATCCACCAAATGGTGTCTGTCCCACCTTCAAGTCAAATGAAGAAACCAAGATGACTTTGTCAACCCTTCTCCAAAAAGATACAGCTCTAGCACTTTTTGCCTCAACTCTGAAGCAGTCCCAAACCACCAAGACTCACTCGAAACAACAGCAGCAACCACTTCAGACGTCTCACAATGAAAGCAGCAACACTCCAAGTTCTCTTCAGGCCCAAATAATTGCCAAGCTTTGCAGCTTTTAAGTTAAAGCAAGTTTTCAAGTACCACGTTTCCAATTCAGTTCACAAAGGTCACAAGTTTCCCCAACATGTTTTTCTGGGCTCCTCACTGGTCCAGACTGGGGATGGAAACCCACAGTGTAACTTCCTTCCTGTCTTGCTGCCATACATTGCAGAAGCAGCTCCAAGGCCTCCAGCCTCCTTGCTGCTCCTCTGTTCTCTTTCTTCTCCAGCTTTCTCTCTGTTGCCCTTCATCCATGCTCCTTCCTAAATCCCCTTTCTCAAGTACCTTTCTCTGCTCCTCTCGAGAGAAATCTTGGCTTCCCTTATCCAAGTCTTCACCCACCACGGCAAAATGACTGCCATCCTAATGTAGCATTTCCATTCCAGGGCCACGGCCCCCAATTTCACCACATCACCCCTATCAAAAGGACTATTACATGAAACAGGAAACATTATTCTCAGTTATCCTAGCCCTAAAATAGCTTCAGAAGATGTTTTCAATATTTGAAACTATTTAAGAAACAAAGGAATACCTGATTGGATAAACTATTATAAAATTGGTCCTAATGTCTCTTTGGGGGTAGGGGATACCCTAATTCATGGACCTATATAGTTTTTTACTTTGACAGTTTTTGCCATTTTTACTGACACAGATGGTGTTTCTGGGTGGGAAAATTCTTCACTGTGAAATGTCTTGCATAGTGGAAGATGTTTAGCATTCCAAGTAAGCAGGCACTAAATGCCAACACAACCTCCCCCTCACCCAGTCAATATGATGGACCAATAACTATCCCAGACAACTCAACTGAGGAGGATGATGGCAATTCTAACAAATTACATAAAATTTATACTTCAGACTCTCATTGCCCGGGGTACCCCGGACTGAAGCGATCCCCAGCCTCAGCCTCCCAGGTAGTTGGGATTATAGGCATGCACCATCATGCCCAGTTTTTTTTTGAGACTAGGTCTTGCTATGTTGCTCCAGGTGGATCTTGAACTGCGGACCCAAGCGATTCCCAGTCACAGCCTCCCATCCTAGGTTTGGGATTAAAGCCGCCCACACGCCACCAAGGCTGGCTTGAATGTGTCTTATATAATAGTCTTTATATACTTTTTTTTTTTTTTTTTTTTTTTTTTTTTGAGATTAGGCCTTGCTATTTTTGCCTGTGGAACCAAAGGTTCACGTTGCCTGCGGTACCACAGACTCAAGCAATCCCCAGCCTCAGCCAGGTAGCTGGGATTACAGGCGTGCGCCACCATACCCAGCTATATTTTTTTGGAACTAGGTCTCACTATGTGCCCCTGGTGGGACTCGAACTGCGATCCCTGGCCCTGGCCATGGCTTCCTAGGCTGCCACTTATAAGGGATGCACCACCATGCCTGGCCTATATATTTCTTACATGTTGTTTCTCTTTTCTTGCTCACAATTGTCAAGCAATCTTAAAAAAAAAAAAAAAGCTCTCATTGTAGTGAACAAGTCTTTTTTCCACTTCTTTATTTCTGCTTTTACTTCTTTTCTTTCTGTATTTATCCAAAGTGCAAATGCATACCATGAAGCACATGCTATCTTATCTGCTTAAAAGCAGATAATTCCTTAATTCCTTTCAAGCCTTTCTTTTGGCTAAATTTAATCTTTCTTGCTTTTTAACAAATGGGTTTAAGGACCTAAACTTTATTCTTTTACCAGTTTCACCAAATATTTATATGAAGTGCTTCACTACCATTAATTTCTAAGTAGAAAAATAGAAAAAAATAGGCAACTCACAAACTAAACAT
>PVHY01016625.1:0-33342 GCA_004024945.1 Uropsilus gracilis
CGCCTGAGACCCAGGACACAGCGGCCGCATGTGCTAATTCAGTCACTCAACACAGGCTCGTTGACTCCCATGACAGCACCTGCGGCCTGAACATGGCTGGGTGGGCTGAAGCATAGGCAGCCGGCGGTGTAGACAAGTGCCTTCTTGCAGCACTTCCATTCTGGGGAGAGGAGACAGGCAGTGACCCACGTGGGCCAGTCACACGGCGGAGCTGAAAGGGATAAAGGCCGTGGAGAGAAGTGAAGGGGGGTGGGGAGCGCAGGGGCTCACAAGTGAGCTGGAGCAGGATGTTGAGGAAGCTTTAGGCGGAAGGTGGAGCTTGAGGCAAAGCTTGAAGGAGATGAGAGAGTCCTGTGGCCGTCTGGAGGGAGAACATGCCTGCAGGAGGATTAGCAAGAGGCCCTCAGAGGGAGTGGGCATGACCACTGTGAGGAGGTCAGCGTGGCTGGGGTGACTGCGTGGACAGGAGAGGGGCAGGAAGGGGAGACACAGCGGGCGACCAGTCACTAGGAGATTTCTTGTCCGAGCCGGTGGGAACTGGGTCTTCCTGCTGCATGACGTGGGAGCCAGGGGAGGCGTCAGGACTGGGAGGGTATGTTAGGGTCACTGGCTGCTGTTAGGATAGACCGAGGGGTGCAGGAGCCAGCAGAAAGGTCAACATTGCGGTCATGTGGGCGGGGGAAAGCACCGCGTGGGTCCGTGAACAGTGCAGTGGCCACACGTGGTGAGACTGTCAGTCCCCAGAGCTGCAGGATCCCGGGTGGGTCGGCTGGAGGAGTCAGAATGACTCTATTTTCCCCTGTACCCCTCCCCGGATGGAGAGTGAGGGGGATGCTCTGAGCTGGAGCAGACTTTGAGGGGACAGGTCAGAAGCTCGGAGTGAGGTGGGTGTTTGGGGAGTCGCCAGACATCCAGGGGCCTCTACTGGGTTGGAAGTTGAGCTCAAGACCCTCAGTCCTCCAAGCACTGGGATGTGAGGCCAGGCATTGCTTGAGTCCGTGGGTTCGAGCCTATCCCCAGCAACATAGCGAGACCTGGTCTCGGAAAAAAGCAGCTGGGTGTGGTGGTGGGTACCTGTAATCCCAGCTACCTGGGAGGCTGAGGCTGGGAATTGCTTGATTCCGAGGGATCAGGATTACCCCGGACAACATAGTGAGACCTGGTCTCGAAAAACAAACAAAAAGACCCCCAGTCCCTGGGAAAGGCCCCGGTGGGCAAGTCTTCGAATTCGCCCATGACAGGAGATTCCATCATGAAACTGGGCGGGATCATGGTGGGAACAAGGACAGTTCTGGAGAAGAACGCACCCCAAACTGAGTGCTGGGGTTCTCTGATATTAGGGGTTTAGGAAGATGAGAGGAAACCAGAAGGAGGCATGGCATGGGGTGGGGGGAGTCTAAGGTCTTTATTTTTCAACAGAGTCAGCCACATGCTTGTGGTCAGACTCCTCCCATTTGCACGTCTCCATCATCAGACGCTGCAAGAAAGCGACTCCAGGGCACAGTGGGATTCTTTCCCCGTAGACAGTGATGGTCATTTGAGCTCCTGCTTGATTCTTAGGCAGACGCAATATGGAGGGTGGAAGGTGGTCACGTGGGAAGTTGGGGTCTTACTCCTGCATCTCCCCTTCTTGATGAAGCATGAGGCGCCCCATCATTGGAAGAGGCCAGAACCCTAACTTGGCATGAAGGGAAGAGTCACATGCAGAATTCTGAGTTACTGCCTTCTAGGTTCTTATCCCAAACTGGCCTTTTGTTGTTGTTGTTCCGTATATTTTAAGATCTAGCCCACATCTTTGTTCACATGACTGAAATCTAAGAATTATAATTTTTAAATAACTTTATCTAATAAACACATAGTTGAGATTTTATTTTAGTTTTTGAGACTAGGTCTCGCTGTGTTGCCTGGGGTACCGCGGACTCAAGTGATCCCCAGCCTCAGCCTCCCAAGTAGCTAGGATTACAGTTGTCTGCCACAGCACCTGGCTGATTTTTTGAGAACAGGTCTCACTATATTGCCCAGGGTAGTCTCGAACCCATGAACTCAAGTGATCCCAAGCCTCTTGCCTCCGCGCGCTTGGACAACAGGTGCGCACCACCACACCCGGCTGATAGTTGAGATTTATTTTTGTCCGTTTTATGAAGGTGTGATTGAAATATAAAGAACCACGCTGAGCACTGATGATTTGATGAGCTTGGACCTATGCAAACACCTAAGGTACCATCAATGAAGTAAAGGGCATAAAGGCTTCCAGCACTCCCTGGAATTGCCTTGGAGACTTTGTGTGTGTGTGTGTGTGTGTGTGTGTGTGTGTGTGTGTGTGAATGGGATCTACTCTGAATTAATTGCAAATAACACAATACAGTAGCATCAACTACAAGCCCTGGGTTGCACTGCCCATCTCTAGAATTGACTCACCCAGCACAGCTGAACTGTAAAACCCCGAGAATAACAGCTTGTCCATTCCCCCTGCTGGAGTCCATGACAACTCCTGTTGTAGCATCTATCCTCTATGAATCAGACTATTTTCGGTTCCACCCGTAAGTGGAATGCTACAACATGATCTTTCTTCCATCTTCACGAAAATCTTTCTTGGTTCTGCTTTTTATCAAACTCCGATGTTCGTGCCCTTGGGAAAAATCTATCCATTTCCTTATCTGTTGTCTCTGATTCTCTCATCTCCAAAGACCTCTCCACTGAGGTATGACTAACATGGCAAATACTGTTTTAAGGTTTTCACTGAGAGCTTATGAAAACAATTTGCCTTTTCTGAAGTGCTATGTAAATGTCACTTCTTATTATTCTATTGAAGTGTCACCATCAACAGACGTTCCTGTACAGAGCTTGACTCCATCGTTCCTTGGCACAAGCTTTCAGAGTTCAGTGTCTTCTCCTTCTGTTTCTTTTCAAACACTTGGTTTCCCCATAAGGTGAGAAACCATCAGGGAGGAACATGGCCTGAACAGGTCTCCTTAGCAATCCGCACTCACAGATGCGATGATATCATTCGCCAACAGCAGGGGAGTCATGGTTCAGAACCCAGAGACAGTGCCAAGAGGATCTTGGATATCATTTTGGGGATGACTAAGCCTTGAACTACAGCAAAGTTTACCAGTGACATGAGGCTGGGGTTTTCGATGACTCTGTTTTCTTTGGCTGGAGGCTGGTTTGATTTGAGGCATTGTGTCAACACATGACGTTCCCTATTTGCTTCTAGGGATTCCTCAGATTGGTCGTTTCTCTGTCCCCTCTTGACTGTGGATTTTTGCAGACTTGGACTCATAGGGGATCTGTGTTTGAACAGAGATGGGAAACATATCATCTCCACATTCCTTAGCCATTTGTCACCCCATTGCAGTTCCACTGGTGGAAAGCCTGATTCAAGGGAGAAAAGAGACTTTTCCTTTCCAACCTGTGGAGAGTTTCATTTAGTCACTGCTTTTGATGACTATCTGTGGCCCCGAGAAAGAAATGTCCATTTCTTTTGGGTTTTGTATAATTTGGGGGGTAAATTTACAGAAAGATCGGTGGTAGGAAAAACAGGTAAACCTAATGTATCAAAAATAAGTGAAATTACAATGATTTGTGAGGACTTCAGGCACCAAAGGTGATCATAATCAAAACTTTTAGTTGATTCTTTCAAATCCTAGGATGAGAAATAAACTTCTAGAATTCATAGCCAGGAAAAATGGGAAAAGACACAAATAAATGTTCATGATGAAAAATTAGAACTTATATACATGAGATATCAAAACAATGTGAGAATGTGATTAAAAGTATTTGTGGATGTTACAGACACATAACTGAGAATAAAAGCCTAATTGGGTAGCATTATCATTTCTACTAACATTGAATTACTATTAAAAAGATCACCTCCCTGACTGCCTCATCATTCTCATGGAAAGTAATTTTACAGGTAAATTGTACTCAAGTTTCAAGGGCGACAGAATCTCTTACCAAGTACAGAAGTTTTCCAGAGAACTTGAACAAAAGAAAATTTCTCAACTCATGAGGTTTATATAACCTAGCTCAAAATAATTCTCACAACCACATTATATGAAAAGTATATGCTAATTATATAAATGAGGACATTTAAAAATATTATCCAAGGAGGTCCAATGTTTTGTAAAAACAACCTATTTTTGTCAAGTGAAAATTTTCCCAAGAATACAGGGATGATTCAACTTCAGAAAAATCTTTGTATTCACTATCATTTTTATTTGCAAAAGGAAAACAATCATTTGATACACATGGGAAAAGTGATGAAAATTCCTAAAAAGCTATAAAAAAACTTTATAATTATCACTTATTAAAATCTCTTTGCAAAAATTCTAAAACAAATGTCATATTTAATGGATAATTCTGAGTTTTCTCCGAAAATCAGAAACAAAGTATATGTTTTGTTTATGTATTGATGACAATCAATGCAAAAGGAAAGAAATTAATAACTTTTATGCAAGTGAATATACAGTAATTATATGCTGGTGTAGTAGTAACTATTACATTTAAAATCCAAGAAAGTGAATGGGCAAATTTATCACACCTATAAGAAAGGAAGCAAGACTTCCCACTGTAAGGTCAACATATAAAACTAAGTAATTTTTTTTTCCATACCAGCAATAACCAATTAGAAAATATCATAAAAACTAAGGAACTATTTCAGAAATAATACAAACCACACGATAAGTCAGAATTTATTTAACAAAATGTACATGAACTTTTTAAATAAAATTGTAAGACTGTGCAGGACAAGAAGGAAAACCCAAATAAATGTAGAATATATCATGTTCATGAATAAGAAGACTTTATCTCTAAAAATGTCATTTTTTCCAATTTGGGGGATATTTTGTATTCATTTTCAATAATCATTACAATAGGGATTGTAGAGACTGGCATTTTGGTTTAAAAATATTTCAAAAAATGAAGATACTCATCCAGCTAACAAAAATTTTAGAATTTGGACTAAGGAGAGAGGAGAGAAGACAAGGAACTCTCTTAGATGTTAAGATATTCCCCAAGCAATAATTAATTAATAAAAAATATTTGTATAAGGAAAATAAGTATGTGATAGAGGATTGACTCTTTAGAAAAACTCATGTATTTAGTCGAAGCTGGTAAGTCATGGTGCTGACATCATATATCAGTGAAAATAAATTGAAACTTTGATTGAAAAATACAAATTTTTCATACAAGGCAGGCTCATTATATGAGGAAATGTTACTATTTGCTCAAATATGTCAAAAGGATGTACTATACATACTTTTAAGAGAAAAGGGTGGGTTTGACTGCATTAAAAATAAGTATTTTGCTCACCAAAAGGCATCATAAGTAAAAACAATACTTCAGGCAGTGATATTTGCATCCTCAATAACAACAAAGTCTAGAGTTCTGAAAGCAATTTCTACTAATTGAAAAGCTAAACAAGAAAAATGAACAAAAGATGGAATTCAGTGTTTCATGAAGAGGAATTTGGGTGGATAGTGTCATTGGACAGATTCTCAACACTACTGATTTAACGAGAGATTAAAAACATGCAAACTGTGTTGTCACTGCTGTGACTACTTGGCTTCTATTTTAACTTTTTTCATAAAAGCCTTTCAGAAGCAAGCTCTCTTTTGCCAAGAGACAAAAGTAAAATAGCCCAATTGTATAAAGGATTTAAATAAAATCACTGCTCAGATAAAGTGTGACTCTAAAAGAAGACACGAATGGGAAGCCCAGATCTCTCTTGGCTCCCGTGTTTATTTTGCATCCATTCCACATTCCTCACCATGTCCTCTGAGTAAAGTCCATTCCACTGTAACTAGTCACATCAACCATTGAAGTCTTTTTCTTGCTTTCTGAGTTCAAAACCAGATGTGGGTGATACCTTGAATTACTGTTAGACCTTAATTTGTCAAACAGCACATTTGTCAACCATGACTTTGAAGGTCCCCCCAGCTCACCCAGATGGGTTGAGGTGTTGGGCATCGCATCCAAAACTAATGAGATGCTCAACAAGCTACTAAGTTAAGGAAGCAAGAACAAAACCATTTATAATCATCAACTTGGCAAAAATTAAGTGCCAGATAATATTAAATGCTGGTGATAGCAGACAAACTGGAGCCTCCCTGTTCTACAGGTGAATTATACATCAATGCAGGCATTGTGGAGAACAAACTTATTAGTGAAGTTGCATTATGATAATAACTCTGCCTATAGTTTCACTCCTGAATATACACCCCACCGCAAACATATGGAAACAACCTGACTTCCCATTATTGGAGGGGTAGGAAAATGTGATATAGACCACTAAGTGGAATATCATGCAGGAGGTTAGAAGTAATGAGATAGATTTATGTAAGGCCACATCTCAAAATATAATGATGAATAACAAAAAAGTAAGAAGAAGAAAAGTAGCATAATGCCAGATGTTAATTAAACACAAGTGAGTACCTAAGTATTATTTTCACATACAATTATTGAATATAAGTATATGAAAAGAGAAACCATTCATGACTGACAATGTTAGCGTACCACAAAGAGATTATGGTGAAGTTAGTTTTTACCTCTTACATTTCCTAAATAATTGCATAAATTTGCAAATGAAAATACTCAAAATTGGAAATAGTTTAAGTCAGTGTGATTTTCATTCATATATTGGTCTCTTCATATTTAGTGTGTTGCATGTGCTGCTATATCAATTTGTTGTCCACTATTGATTTTATTCTCCAAGACTAAACGTTTCCCTTTTTATCCCCCAAATCAGTAGGAATGGGAAAATATATAGCTGATTTTAGGTAACTAATATTCATCCTAATAATTGACCCTTAATATCCACTCTTCTCATTTTCAGACTGTGTTATCACTAGATCAGACCAGAAGTTCTTGTCAACACTGTCTACAATTTTCAAAGATTTCTTTGACCATACTTAATGATTTCTTGGAATAAAGTCTGAGTAATGTGGATGTCAGGGCTATATTTTCAGTCTCCCACAGTCACATAATCAGTTTCTTAAAAGCAACCATACTGTAGAACCTGTTTCCAGATTTTCCCTCAGGATCATCTTCTGTTGCAGTTTCAGTGATTTCAGCGCTCATGTTGTATGAGACTAACTAGACTTGCTCCCTTGATTAATTCTACCTCTTTACTGAACTAGTAGCTCAGAGACGTTTGAACTTCAGGACAATCACTAAGTTTCCTGGAGAATCCATGTACTGAAACCTTTGGTTAGCTGTTCCCTTCTATGGATGATATGACATCCTACTTTGTCCAATCTCCCACTTTCTGACCAGACATCTACCTATCTTCCCAGTACCAATACCTGGGCAAACTTCAGGTGAGTTCCTACAGCACCTACTTCAAGCTTGCTCATTGATCAATCCAGTCTCTATAGTAGCAATGTCAACCGTCTGAGTTTGCTTCTGTTTCTTCAAGTCTTAAACAGATATTCTGTATTTGTACTTGCTATTCCTGATCCCACTAATTCCACCAAACTTGCCACAATAGTTTAGAAAAGTTCCTGGAACATGTAAACATACAATAAGTGTTTGTTGCTATTCTTAAAACCAGCACCCTATTTCAGATGGTTATTATGCATTATATCTGTACCAACTGTTTTACATATGTTATCTCATATAACTCAACACACTGAAAACACTGAGACCATCCAAGAAAATTGTCAACTTTTTTAAAGTTGACCTCTTTAAAGGTTGAATCCGCTCAACCTTCTAATCTGGAACATGGTGTACTCTCTCTCTCCTAGGCTAATGGAGGGCTTTCAGCCTCTTTCCTTTCTACCACTTCCAAGGCCATGTTACCTTGGTCTTTGGCAACCTAGACTCTGAAGAGCCTAGGTCTTCCCACTGGCTCTCAGACAACTATGCTTGGGTCTAGCCAGCCTGTCTGAACCAGGTGTGAACTTTTTCTGTAGTAGAGTATCATGTTTTTCTCCTTGCTGTCATTGTACCTCTCTTAGGTAAGTTTTTCAATGTCTATCTTATGCTTTCTTGCGTGACTTCTTTAGTCCTGAAGGCTATCCCTCTCAAATTTTGAATGAACCACTGTTATGACTTGCAGGCTATTCAACAAGATGCAAGGACTCCAATTGAAGCTCAAAGCAGCAGGTTTATTGGCCAGAAGCTGGTGCACCAGGATGCCCAAGTCAAGATGGCAAGAGAGACCCCGAGCAGTCTACAACCTTTTATAGGGCAAAATACCCCAACCCCACATTGTGAAGCAAGCAAGCAGGTGTAGGACACACTCCCATAACTACAATTTCCAATAATGCTGACATCCATCATCTATCAGGAGGACAAAATGTTTATCAGGAACAACCAGGAATAAGGGGGAGCGGCAGAAACAGGATGGGGGCTAGCCAGCGATGGCAGGTACTTTCCACCGATGGCAGAGAAAAGACACTGGCTTCAAAATGGAGGTTTCAAACAAAATGGAGTCACTTTGCTTACTCTGTTCCCAGCAACCACAACTGGTGAAGATTTACTAGTGACCAAAAGCCTCCTCCATTGGCTTATTCTTCATAAATTATCTCAGCCATTTTCCTCTTTGACCAGTGTAGCTCTTCTCTCTTTGGCTTTATGATAGGACACATTCTTGATCACTTACACCTTTCTGCACTCCCTGCCCCTCCCTGCCTCTTGAAGGCCAGCTGGTGAGCATCACGTGAGCGCAACCCCCAAAGAAGCTGGAAGAGCGTGCCAGCAAGGTCAGGACAAGGCCACAGTAGGTGCAGTGTTTATCTTGCCAGAGAGAAACCAAGAGAACACAAAGAACAGAGAACAGCAGAAGGAGCTTATTCCTGGCATCATTAGTAACTGAGAGAGCTGCAGCTTTGGAGGAAACACTATAAATATCTGGGTGTATTTGGTCACAGGGTTTACAAAAACAATGGAGCTGGAGCAAGAAGGGCAGAAGGTGTGCAGGTGGCAGTTAGGTGGGTCGACAGGGGAGCAGGTAGATGATAGTGGAAGAACAGATGGACAGCAGGGGAGAAGGATAAGAGAAGCCTTCGCTCTATTGACCTACTTCTTCCGGTGGGAAGTTAAGCTGATGGGTTTGATCAGAGGCCTGGGGGAAGGAGGCAGCAAGCTGGGCAATGGGGAGAGGGAACTGAAGACCCAGGAGGGTCTGATTATTGGCAGCGGGGTGAGTAGGACCTGCTGGAGGCTCAGATCTGCTAAGCAAGGCATTTGACCATCACTGTTCTTCCTCTCCAAAGAGCATGACTCACCCCACACTTTATGGCTTTTTATTATAGAGACATTCATATCTGCCTAAAAATAGAGCAGCATGGTGAGTCCTCCTATGTCTGTGCTCCAATCTAACCATTGCCAATGTCTTGCCGACCTGGTTTCATCTGCCTTTGGCTAGCCAGGCCCTTTGGAGATGTGCTTTTGCTTGATGTTTCAAAGCAAACGCAAAATATCCTGTCCTTTAGTGCACAGATAATTTCATGCATTCTTTTCACCTATAAGCACCTGCATACATGATGTGTTCAGACAATTAATTAGGTGGCTTTTCGGTTATGGTATCTGAGTGCCAGGTGAGTCTTTGAAAGACACTAAAGACTCCAGCAGTTTCTGTAATGAAGGTAAAATGTATTCTGGTTCCAGCTCGTGACTGTCGGATGCCCCACGAAGGGCCATGTCTTATTCTTGAAATTCAAGCAAGGTGCTCTCAAGCCTGATGCCAGCCTGGTCTATCAAGCTGAAGTCTGTCTTTGGGGTGAAAGGGACTTTACCAGTTGAGAGACTCCAGCTGGTTTGATTGGCAGGGCAGTCTTAGTATTGTTGCTCAACTTAACTGAAGTGCATTAGCAAGTAACACTGGGAAATAAATACAAACCGAGGATGAGTGTTCACTCTTCCTAAGTTTTTTATGGGAAATGAACATTGGCATCCAGCCATCCTTCCCAGAGTGAGCAGGCAGTGGGCAAAAGTGTATGCCAAATGCCATTTAAAATTATTTTCATGAATGATTTATTTTTAAAAATTGATTGCACATATGTACATTTTACATTGTTGTCCGAGGTTCTCCCATCACCTTATCACCCATGACCATCATCTTAATCTCTTGTGACCTCCCTCCCCCTCTCTCACTCTATGTTTCAGTTCTGCTGACAGTTTTAATTTTTCCTTGTCCTTTTGTTTGTTTTCCTTCTATCCTACATATAGGTGAGACCATCCAGTCAAATGCCCTTTTGAAAAATGGTATTTAAAAAGTACAAGTCTCAACTTCGCGGTCAGGCTCTTAGTTAAGGTATATGTAATGGAGGATGCTGACAGCAGCTAGCTCTTCTTTTTCTACTAATTAAAAAAAAAAGAATCATCGACCACTATCCAGATACCATGGCATCTCTCAGCACACGGCATAGGAGCCAGCTAAGGACTTGTGTCATTTGTGAACGCCACAGAGCGTGGGTCTGCAGAAGACATGGAGGTACCTGAATGAGATTAATCTGGGTGGGTATTCAACCAGAATGAAAAGGAAGATGGAGAAAGCCTGGAGAAGTCCCCTCATCACAGCTGGAAGGTGAAGCAACGAGGGCCTGAATTCAAGCTGTGGGAATCTGCATAGGAAGGGTAGCTCACCTTCAGGGGAAAATGTCTACCTAAGTGAATAACTGACTGGCCAGGCATGGGGGAGCGACAGGTCAGTGCTGCTCTGAGGTTTTGAGTTTAGGAAAAGTGGAAGGCCACTGATGGAGACTAAGTCACGCACAGAGGGTGGAGTGGGGAAGGGTGCTAAGGTCGCACTGGGTAACTGGGCTTACAAGACCCCTCAAGTGAACTGCTGCAGGTAAGGAGAAATGAGACTCTGGCATTCTTCTGAAGCTCTTAGAACTATGACAAGCCTGCCTGGATTGGGATGGTGATAGAGCAATGATCATATAGATGTATGGTCACATACGTTAAAAAGCCATGTATATTTATGAGCATCTGGAGGCTGCATCCATGGAGGCTTAGGGTTTAGTTTTTTTTAGGAATGTGATTTTTCATTGTTCATTGAGCATCCTTGTCACTAGCTTCCAAACTGCTTTGCTGGTGGGACCCTGAGTGAGACTTGGAGGTGCTGAAGCCTGGACTTTGAGTGGTTCTAAGGAGTACTGCGATGGAGAGAATATGGTATCTGGGTCAACAAACCTGGTTTCTAGTCCTGACTCTGCCACATATCCTTTGCAGCTTTGGACAAACTATCTTGCTAAGCCTCTCCCTCCCTCTGCACACACATGTATATATATATCTATTCCTAACCATACATAAAAATGTATATTCATATATAAACATTTATATATAACACATACCCATATATAAATTCATAATTATAGGGTAAATAATCAGCATTTTATTTTTTATCTACCAACTTTTTTTATTAATTTATTTTTCTTTTTTTAATAAAAAGCAAATAATTTATTTATATATAAATTGCACATCTTTGTAATCCCCAGGATTCCCCCCCCACCATTCCCCCTCTGTCCCGCCCCTCGCCCTGAGTTGTGTTCTTCAATTTGGTTGTTAGCTTTTTTTGACTTTTTTCATAGCTTTTTGTTTATCTTTCCCAAGTCCCATATAATAGTGAATCCATTTGGTGTCTGTCTTTATCTTTTTTGACTTGTTTCTGCTAATTTAATTTCTTCTAGGTGCGTCCATGTTATCATAAACTCATCTAATTTGTCATTCTTAATTGATGCGTTTTATACCCTCATGCCATTAGCCTCTATGACCCACACCTGTAGTATTGCACCCTCCCCAGGATTGTATACACCTGACCTGGTGGGTGTTCACATGGGTAAGTGTGCCCACATGGGCCTGGGAGGCAAGACTGAAAGAGCAGCGTCACCTGGGGGGAAGGGAACTCAAGAGAACTCAAGTGCCTTTTTCCCTGCCAGCTGTTTTCCCCTGTTCACTCTTAAAAATCCTGTGAAGTTGATGCCAAGGGCTCTGACATTCTTCTTGAGCTGCTAGAACCGATTAGAACCTACTCAGATTGGGATGATTGCTACACAATAATCATATACATTTATGATCATATCTACTAACACACCATAGATATTTATAAGAACCTGGAACAGTACAGTGGGAATCTTCTGGACTCAGGAGCATCTACTTGGCACGAATATCCCACAAAACACAAGGTTAGGAAATTCGCCTCATGGCCTCATTGCTTCTGAATGCACCTTCCACTTCTATCCAGCGCCCACTGGCCTTTAAATCAGCTCCTGGTAGATTAGACCTACGCATATACTTGTCACTTAGGGAACACCTATGAACCAATCTCAAAGGACTGCTGTGGAGGGTGCCTCGTTATGCAAGGGAGGGTGATGTAGATGGAACCAGAAGTATGAGCCCTGCATCCTCCCCATCATCCCAGGGTAAGCGGGTGGAGGGCAAAGATCACTCACTATGGTTCCTGCCTGCACAAACCCCACTGGAGCTGGTCTGGGGCACCCACGTTAAGCAGCAAGTGGGCAAACCGTTTTTCAGCAGGAGTTCCCATAGCAGCTGTAAGAGATTGGCTCTCTGGAATCCGGGCTGGCCATAAGGGTTGCATCCGCTGTGCCACAAGGTCATGCATCCAAACCAGCAGGGCTGGCTAGGAGGGAAAGGCACCATGTCCTTGGGCACGGAGCAGACAAACATACCTGGCCACGCCAGCAGGTCACCGACCGTGTGACACTGTGTGCCTGGCACAGCTACCACTGTATGTACAGCGATGGCATCACGTAATCCTCAAACACCGCCATTAGTATCAGCCTCTTGCAGATGAGGAGACTGAAGCCCAGAGGGGCGAAGTGACTGGCCCAAGCTCACAGAGCGAGGGAGGGGCAGAGGCAAGTCTGCCTGCAGAGCGGCTGGCTCAGAACCGCCCCTATTTCCACACCTTGCTGGTGCTGGAGGGGAGAAGGGCTCCCCTGAAGGGCAGGTGTGCCATCCACCCCCACATCCCCAGGGGTGGAGGCTTCTTGCTGCATCTGTACTTTCTAGCTCGCACTCTCCACACCCCTTTATACCATCGATTAGTCACTCATGATCACCATGCTTGTTTTAAGACCCAGGTGGCTGCTTTTCTTATTCTTTGGATTCTCCTTCCCTAGGGAGGCAACCTCGTTGTCCCACAGGGTGGGTTTGGGGACAGTGAGGACTGGATTTGTGACTGGTGCCTCTTCTTGGTGACTCTGTGCCCTTGACTTATTACTGAAACTCACAAAGTCCTGTTTCTGTTATCCCAGCTGCTGGGGGGCAACGTGAGCTCATTTACAGGCTTCAGAATCACACTCTTGGAATCCTGACTTGGCCTTTTTGAACTGTTTGTATGGGAGAAGGAACCTTATCCTCTCAATCTTCCCTGCTATGAAATGGGATAGTATCCACAATGCCTCCACAAGGGGATGCATTAGGTAAGACATGGCGTAGCCCGGCTTTGTCCTCCCCTTGGCAATGAGTAGGGTGATTGGTGTGATGCCAAGTGGTTGTTCCGTGCAAAGGTGAGTCCAGTGGGACCACAAGCAATGTCCTCACTAACCCACCAGTATGACCCTCTTCTTACTGGTTTCAACACATTTACCACAACGCAGCAGTGCACGACCATGTTCTCCCCTTGGGGACTGACTCTCAGTTGTGGTCTCTTCTCAGGTTCCTCTCTACTGAATCGAGAAGGTTCCCAGGTCAGCTTGAATGTTAGCTTCTATCTTACAACTGGCACCACAAAACTGAGAGATCTTAGGACTATTGAAGTGGGGGCAGCATCTTCTCAGCCCCTCTCTGCAGTCTCATCAGGAGAATTCTATGAGCTCCGTGCAGGCAGTTCAGCAAGCGCCATGTTCCTCAAAAGAGCGGCCCAACTGTGGCCTCCCCAGGGCTGGTAGCTGATAGAATCCTCTCCCTGCTGTGGGCTGCCTGTTTCCTTCTCAGCTCATAAGGTCAGATTCCTCATCGATCTAATCGTAGACCCTACTTTCAGCTGCAACTCCTGCCAGGAAAACACATTTATTTCTAGTCAAGATTTTTTTTTTTCAATCAAGGTCACAAAATAATTAGGTAAGACTGAAAAAAAAATGGTCTCCTACCCCCGCCCAACTCTCACTCCTTGTTGATGTCAACTCTGAAGATTTCTTCTGATAACATACTAAAAGAAAATCTCAATCCATTCTTAGTGGGTTTTATGGTTTTACATACTGTGTTTTGACTTTCTACTCTGGAAGCTGGGAAGTTAGCATTTTTTTTTTTTTACTTTCCCCCAACAAACACACTGCCTCCTCCCACAGAATAATTCCAGTGTGATCTTGGTGTGGAAGGCTAGTCACTGTCCCCTATTACAATTATGTTGTTATTCACGAGTGAGCTATGGATGGTGCTATTATTCCCAATTATGATATTCCTTCTCTTGCAAAGCTTTTATTTCCCCTCTTCTTAGTAATGACCTCATTCTCTTGTTTGTTTAGCTTTCTGTACTCATCACCACTGCACCCGGAACACTGAGCCAATGGGATAATCTCTGAGTACACCGAGACACACGTAGACAGCAACGTGTCAGCTTTGCCATGTCATGCAGACACTCGTCCTTGTCCACATGGAGAAGCTGGTCTTTGCTCCCTGCACAGCTAGTCTGGAAGTGCCCTTCTTCACCATCCTAGAGTCCCCTCACTTTTCCCTGTTTCCTCTTTCTACACAACCACCCCCCCCCATCTCTCTCCTTGACTTTCTTACTAACTGGAGAAGATCCACCACCCTTCACCCGCAAAATGCCCTTAAAAAGAGGCATATGGGGAAATAACATAGCCCAGGTCTTGAATGTCTGATACTGTCTTTGTTCACACAGTGAATTCATGCTGTGGGTGGTGTCACATTTTGTACTGAAAATCATGACTCCTCGGAACTATGAGAGAATGTTCTAGTGTTTCTGGCTCTGGTGTTGCTTTGGAAAAGTCTGAGCCCTGCTGGCTCTTTTCATATTATCTGGTTTTCTTCCTAAAAACAACATCGCTCTGGGGTCTTTATTCTGTCCAGAGAAACCAGGAAAGTGATGAGAGTGAGACTTGGAGGGGGTCATTGCAGATGAATCGTGGGTGTCTTGGAGTGTCCACCGCCCCCCTGCATTTCTATTGATTTTGAATCTGATTCAACTCTGTTAGCTTCTGATATTTCAGGGTTTTCACTCTTGATTTGGCCTTTACTCTGAAGCTGTGTGATAATTGTATACCTTTGATCAGGTGCCACACTGCTTCAATGTCCAAGCTCCACCATTCTCAATTTACTAAATTCCATGTAAGTTCTTGCACACTGACCATTTCTTTCCTCTCTTTGACTCTTACTAATCTAGTTAATAGAAGTCAGTTCATCTTCAACGTTCCTCTTCAAACCTCTTTGCCAATACTATCATTTCACTGGCTAGTTTCTCTCCTACAAAGTAACACAGGCAACATGTATGCCACATGTTTGAACTCACTGACCAGTATTTCTCCAGTTCCCACTCACAATTTCCCTGCAACCCTAAGACAAAGCCTATCTTTAAAGTTTTTATTATATAGTACCTCCCACCTGAGTTCCAACTAACGTTCCAGTGAGTCACTTCTGTGTAATGAACAACCACAAAATCTCAATGTCATATGACAAGATTAGTCTTATTCCATTGAATTCCCTTTGCAACTCCGTGTAAACAAAATAATAATCATTTAGGTGTGAGTCTCTATCTAGACTCTGCACATTCATATTGACCTAAGTGCCTTTCTCTTCACTAGTCCTGCACTGTCTTAATCAACATGCCTTGCAGCAAGCCTTTTTTTTTAAGAGACCAGGCCTTGCTCAAACCCAGGGTAGTCTCAAACCCACGGACTCAAGTGATTCCTAGCCTCTGCCTCCCAAATAGCTGGGATTACAGGCGCTTGCCACCATATCTGGCTGCAATAAGTCTTGAAATGGGATCATCTAAATCCCTCAGGTTTCTCTTTTCCAAAATTGTTTCAGTTGTTGTAGTTCCTCTTGAAGTCAGGTCAAAAAGGGGGCAAAAGCCTCCAACCGATAAGCCACAGGTCCGCTGCACCTGCGCGCATAGCAGTTGCCACTCAAAATGCAGTTTAACAACAGGGTTGATTAACAAGCGAGTTCAACAGGGAAAACGAAAAGTCCTTAAAGCCACAAGTGGCCAGTCATCTTACCCCAGTCACCATTCTCAGTCCCAAAGGTCCCAAAGACACAGTCCAAGATGGTGTCCCTTTGCCCCTCCAAACCTGAGGCAGGCACTCTGCAAAGTCCAGTCTTTCTCCGTCATCTTCTCTTTGCTTCCTCTCTCTTCAGTGTTCCGAGCTGCTCTGCTTCTCCATGAGGCTTCAAACTTCTTCCACAAATGCTGATGCACAAATCACAAAACAGCTTTCCAAATCCCTGGCCATCTACAGCTACGAGCTTTCCAGGCCACCTTGCTGCAACACCATACTCTTCACAGCGGCCACTCTTCCACCGGCTACCATTCTTCCTTATTACCTCCAGCTCACTCTTCCAGGGGGCTTCTGCCCAACCTGGTCACTCGGGCTACTCTTTACCCACCTGGCATTCTCTTCTCTCCTTTCCCCAAAAGTTCTCTCTGTCTCTCTCTCTCTCCCTCTCTAGTCCCGTTCCTTGCCTTTTTATCCCCCTGCTTCTGGTCCACACCCCCCCCAACTCCCACTTCTGGCAGTTTAATTGCCACCCCCAAGGGGGGAGGGGCTGACTGTCACTGCTGAGGGGGGAGGGACACCTAGTTAACTGCCACAACCCAAGGTGGGGGAGGGTTACCCATTTTCATTCTGAGTCTTCCATATAAATTTTAGAATTAATTTTTGCAAATATTTTGTTGTGATATGCAGATTTTACATAATTTATAGGGAGAATTGACAACCTAGCAATATGAAGATTTTGAACTCTAGAACAATATGTACCTTCTGCTTGTTTATAACTTTGATTTCTTCCATCAGTGTTTTTGGAGTCGTTAGTTCATACACATCATCATGCACATACTTGATTAAATTTTAGAGTTAAAATTTTGTTATTTATGTCTTCTATTCCAAGCTGTATGTCTTTTATTTCTACTTATTTCCTAGTGGAATGAATAGACTGTTTCAATATGGCATCAAGTAAGAGTGTTGAGAATGGACCGCTTAAGCTTTTTTTTTTCTGGTTCCAGGAATAAAACAACCACTCTTCCATCATCATCATCAATGACATTGGCATTCATAGCCCATCTCCCCGTGTGAGAATATCCTCTTCCATTTTCAGCTCCCTGAGAATTTTTATTACGAATGGATGTTGAATTTTGTCAAGTGATTTTCTGCTTCTCTTGGGGTGATCATTTGTCTTTTTCTTTTGTCTACGATATGAATTGATTCATTTAAATTTTGAACATTTAACATCCTCTCATTCTAAGATACACTTGGTCATGATGTATCTATGGTCTTTCAACTATATTATTGCATTGCAATTGCTAGTATTTTGCTGAAGACATTTGTATATATGCTCAGAAAGGGTATTCTGTAGTTTTCTTGTAATGGCCTTTTAATTTTTTTGGTTAACTTGATTTACTATTGTTTGCAATAGTAAACAATATAGGCTTTAGGAACACGACTTCATACATATTTTTCTTAGAGTCTAAGAGGTTTTTTCCACCCTTGTTCACTTGCTTTGAATAACATTGTTTGTAATATCAGTTAATGTCAGCTAGCTCCATAGAAAATATTAGACAAGGCTCCCTGCTCTTTTAATTCCTGGAAAAATTTGTATAGAGTTGATATTATTTTTCTGTAATGTTTGCGAAGACTTCCAGTACAACCATTTGGGCCTGAAGAGTTTTTACTTGGAAGGCTTTTAACCACAAATTCAGTTTTGAAGACACAAATTAGATTACTCGAGATTTTGACTTCTTCAGTGGGTTCTGTGTGTATATCCCTTAAAGATCACATTGATTTCACCTTTATGGTTACAGTTATCTGTGGGGTTTTAACCTGCTCTGTTTCTGACCTGGGCCGGTCGAGGAGGGGGGGAGGAGGTGAATCCCAGAGATCACAGAGATGTGAAATTTATATATAAATAAATTATTAATTAAAAAAACAATTCTCTGTGGGATCTGAGATATCTGCTTCTTCTTCACTCTTAAAACTGATAATACATGTATTATTGGTTAAACTGGTAATACATTTTCTCATGCCAAGGACTAAATTTTTCTCTGAAAGAAAGGAGAAGTTATTTGACTGACTTTGGCAACTGAGTTATATGCTCTGACCGAAACTGCCTTGGAGAGAACAGATCAGAGCTGACAGATAGGTAAGATGGAGGCAAAGAAAGGTATCACACACACAAGTCCAGGCAAAAGGTGGTATGGATTAGGGGGTGAGTAGCAAAGGTGGTAAGAAGTGGTTGTACTTTCTGTGGATCTGGAGATAAAGATGGGCAAATCTGGTGCTAAACTGTATGGGTATTTGAAAGAAGAGAAGGCAGTCTCCACTCTCTGCCATCTCATTTCACCTAAGTTACTAGCGCTTGTTACCATTTTGAACTCTGTTTTGTATTTTTCTGGTGTGTTTATTGTCTTATCTGCCAGAAGTGGTACTCCGTGAGCTCAGAACCCCTGTTCATGTTGTCCCTGTCTTGTACCAAGACTAGACGAATGTCTCGCACACGTAGGCACTTGATAAACACGTGCTGCTGTGTTGAGTGAAAGGAAAAGAGTGCGACACATTGAATCCTTGATCTATCTCTGCCCTTTCCCTCTCTAATTCCACTTCTGGGAATCTATTTGAGGAAGGTTTCACAAATGCAAAGACTTTTCCCATAGACATTCATCAAAGTCACACATTTCCTAGTGGAAAATTAAACACATCGTGACTGTTCAGCAAGCGGAGGACCTGGCGCACTTCCCAGAAGATTCAAGAAACCGTTGCCCATGTTGGGCATAGGACAGTTAGTGACTGGAGACCGTTGTCTCTGCTTGGACTTTCGCTCCTGGGCCCGCAGACCTGTGAGCACTGGGCTATGCCAGGCACGAGGCAAGGCTATGTGAGTTCACATCAAATCATGGATGCTAATTACAACTCTTCAAATCTCCAGGGCTTAATTTAAAAAGTTTTGCAGAAGCTATGAACCATTTCCTGGGGCCTCATTATTGTCAGCTCCCCTGACCATGGACTTGCATGGAGGGAGTTGAGGAAAAGCAGGGAGAGGGTGGTGGAGAGGCCTGTATGGTAGAAAATTCCCCACACAGGGAAGGGGGAACAGGGCTTAATTAAAACCCAGCTGAGAAATTTGCATTGGTGAGTGGAACCCTGAGAAGGAGATGAAGGAAGTGCTGAGGGAATAAGGGTTTGCCTGGCTCCTCAGAGGTAACATTTTCAGGAGTGCTTACGGCAGATACCCTACGCTCTCCTGGGGCAGCCCAAGCTTTAGGTGCAAACATGGATGCGCTGGTATTTGCAACTAATTAATGCAACAAAAAATTTTTTTTTCTGCTGGGTGCTGAGGAATATCAGTAAGATAGGAGCTCCTTTTTTTTCCTCACCAAAGAAAGAATCCTTTTTTCAGAACTTAAACACAATAGAGTTCTCAGTCCTAGTACTCCAGTTTAAGTAGATTGATTCCCAAATCAAAGAATTTCTCAGCTGAAAGGGACTCGGAGCTAGTTTGTTTCTTGAGTTTACAGTTAAGGAAAATGATGCCCAGGAGTATGTCAAGGGAGTGAAGAAAGAAGATGTTTTGTTCCTTCACACCTATTTCAGTTCTGTCTCTGTCATCCTGCAAGGTTTTTCAAATTGTTTTCTAGATTGATTTACTGGCAGGTACTGAAAATTGACTTGTAGTGCAATGAGTAGGCAGGTGGTACATTGAAGGGGAGGGGGCGGGGTGAATACTCAGGGAAATGCATGCTCTCTACATCTAGATATTCTCACTGTCTCTGTCTTTCCTGACTGGACTCTTAGAGCTGACATTTGGTGGCCACAATTTAGATCATTGTGAGTCACGTAGGACCTAATCCACCAGGGAAAACGTAGGTATTCTTTCAACTTCTGGAGATTCCAGGAAGTAGGCAGAATCTTTGGAGAAGAGGCTGTTAAGAGTGGGAGGTAGATGCTCACCGCGAGGAGGTACAGGACAGTGCTCCAAAGTGGTAAGCTACAAAGAAGCAGGCCCGGGCTACCTTCTGCAGGAGGTAGTGACTGACTAGTGATAGGGAGTGATTAACAGCAGAGACTGGCGAGCTCGCATCATTGATGGCCTGTGTGGAGAACCAGGCCCATTACACAAACACCTGGGGTCCGTGTTCAGTGCAGCAGAAATTATGCCTCAAGAATTTGGTTAGGAGGTGACTGATGTGACCAAAGAGAGCAGCCACAGAACTAACTTCATGCCTTTGCACTCTCCATGTCATCCATGTCCTAGTGAATCAGGCTGTCTACAAGCTCGATACAAAACCCGAGAAGAAGAAACCCGTGCATTCGGCATTTTTAGTGAGTGTGGAGCAAAGCAGGACCTGGGTTCCACTGAGGCTATTTGAACAAACACCCAAACACAATCAGTACCTAACAGCTGAGCGTTTCAAAAAGGAAAAAAGAAACCGAAGTAGCTCCTGTGTCTGATGGAATCAAACAGATTTGCGAGCAGATTGGCATCCTTATGAAACCAAATCAAGTCTCTGCTTCTTCATCTGTGGAACATTCTAGATATGGGGTATTAAGTCTTTTTGTAAGCACAGTCTCACCTAAAGATACAGTGAGTTACTAGTAAGGTGCTGCTCTTAGGCTAATTTCCTCAGATATTTTGCTATTAGAAAAATAATCTCTGAGTTGATGCTATTAAAAAATACAGCATTTACGCATTAGTTACTTAAGCATCACACCTCTAAGAAGTTTTTTATGAAGTCTTGTTGATAGAAAATCAGTTTGGTTGATCAGTGAATCATGCTCTAGCTAATCTCTTTCCCTTACTTGAAAAACCACTTTATAATATCATGTAAAATTAAATTTAATTTAAAAATAAACTGACTTGCCCTCCTTCCCAGTCAAGTCAAAATGTTGGCTTGCAACTCTCAGACTGTTCTTCCTAAAGAATTTAATTTAGCCTAAAGTTCTGAATGCCTCTCTCTCTCAGTAGAGCTCTAAGTTTACATTTTCACATATAACCCTTGCCTTGAAGTCTAGACGCATCTATCATACTGCCAAGTTGATATTTTCTCTGACTCCCATATTCTCCTTTCTCACTATCTCAGTTAAAAGCATACAAAGCACCAAAGTCTCCATCCAAGACTGTAGATGTCAGCCTTGTTCTCTGTTTACCTTTCCCCATCACAGCCAAGTTGTCAGCTCAGTCTCTGAAGAGGGCTATGTTTTCTGAAACTAATGATGGTTTTTCTCTGTTCCTTTCCAGCCTATTTGTCTTGACTCACTGGATTAATAGGCACCCTGTTCTGTGTTGAAGAGAACATGAAGAAGGAACAACCTCAAGTTCTTGGGTTTAGGGTGATGCTTCTAACTTGTTGCTACTGAGTTTGATGCTTGCCGAAGCATCAAATTTTCTGGTAGATAAATGATTTGTTGGACAAAGCTGTCTTCCACTTTATTGTGCTGCAAAAGTTTAAACATGGTGGGAACTTGGGTTTTTCAAAGTATTCTTGGCATGATCCTACAGTTCAATAAGCAGTGAACTCACCAGCCATATTAAATATACTGGAATTGCCTCGTCACATACTTGAGCGCTATCTACCACCTTCCTTTGATTCCCTCTGAACTCAGAGGACATCTGTGTCTGCTCTGTAAAGCATGCTGCACCGGACACGTTCCTGGTTTTCTTTTATTATTTTATTATTATTTATTTATTATTTATTTTATTATTTATTTATTTATTTTATTATTTCTTTTATTATTGGTTTTCTTATTATTATTTCTTTTATTATCATATCTCTGGATCTTTTAGGGGGAGGCTGCCTTTGGGTTTTCAAAAATAGTGTTCAAGTTTCAGAAACATTTTCTCTATCTAGGGTTTAGTTCTGGGGCTGAAGCGGTTGGAGTTTGTGTTTAGTGTGCCACCTTGAGGCCAGTCAGGGAAAGACTCGAGTTATTTTGATGGAGGATATGAAGAGATACAAGGGTCATTCTGCTTAAAGGGAATACCCTTGACCCAGAATTAAATAATCCGTTGTAGGACTGAGGGGAGTGACAATTCAGAGGAAGGAAAAGTCTGTCTAAAATGGATGCTGGCTGACATTCAAGTGAGGAGAGGAAAGAAATGGTTGTGGGAAGAGTGAAATCAAATACCACCTTCTGAGGAATTTAACTAGAAGTTGGTTACTGAAGCGCCCATCATTATTCCCCCACAGAATTTTGCTGAAAGCATTTCCCAGGGCACTGAATGTTGAATATCTACAAGAGGTGGTGAGATGGACACTTCCTTCTCATCCAATCAGACCACCAGGAGGACCAACATTCATGTAGCCAGGTAGAAGTTCGAAAAAAATGGAGGAGAGCGTGAAGTCACATGGCTGTTTCATTCCAGAGTGATGGCAAAATATATCTGAATTTCAATGTCTATTATATCTTTGTGAGAATTGGAGCTGGGAATCCTCAGTCTTCCACATCTACACGTTTCTACCCATCGAACATTTCTGAAAGTCACTGGGGGTAAGTAAAGTTCTGAGAAATTCAGATATCAGCCCTGTCTCCATGAAACGCAGCATCTAGTGAGAAAAGTGGGCGCCACATGAACATTATCTGCAAAGGTGACGAGATGTCCTAGATGAAGCAGCGGTCAGGACTCCGCTGAGCACAGAGTGTGCTCGTAGAAAAGGTCTTCAGATTGACATCTAAGACTGGCCAAAGAGCCACCGGTCAGTCTTTCTGATCAGACTCCTGTCTTTCCAAGGCTGGCAGAAAATTCTTTCTCCAAGGCTGGGCACGGTGGCACGCATCTTTAATCCAAGCCTCAGGAGGCCAAGGTTGGAATTGCTTGAGTCTGCGGGTTCAAGACTACCCTGGGCAACATAGCGAGACCCAGTCTCAAAAACATAGCTGGGTGTGATGGTGTGCACCTGTAATCCCAGCTACCTGGGAGGCTGAGGCTGGGGATCGCTTAAGTCTATGGGGTCTGGACTACCCCAGGTAACATAGCGAGACCTAGTCTCAAAAAAAAAAAAATAGAAAGAAAATTCTTTCTCTATCTTCTCTATCGAGGGACATTGAAAGCCAACAGCGTGTGACTTCGGAATCATGGACGTCTAGACTCAGATGCCTTGGTGATCCCTGACCACGATCACCATCGGTGGGGCACTGATGTGTGTCGCTGTGCTGACTGTCTTGCTCTGGGGCCCCCTCTCCCTAAGAAGGGGGAGGAGTCTGTTCCAGCCCATCCTCAGTGGCAAAACACAGACGTCTCAAGGGCCACCACAGACTGACCTCACAGTCCAATGCCAAAGCCAGGCCAGTGCTGTGTCCTCTACTGAGTCCTCTCAGTGAGCTGGAGCCCACTGGATGATGGGAAAATCTGCTGGGACGTTTTCCATGACAAGTGAAAGAAACTCAGCTCAAACCAGTGGAAATGAAAGGAGCCAATTTATTGATTCTAGAAATCAAGTTCGATGGACTATTGGGTCTGGAGTTTTGAGCTCTGTCCTTAGAGATGTTCATGCTAGGTTGGTCAACGCATTCCTTTGGCGATTCACTGTCCATCAGCCTCTTCTCCTGTGGAAACAATGAGGCTCAAGGCAGCCTCTAGCCTGAATGGCTCCTGGAGGCCAGAAAAGAAATCATTCTTCTGTCACCAATGACTCTCATGGGACAAGGACGCTGTCTGGTTCCACAGTGGGATGTCCAGGCCCCAGGCCCAGGGGATGGGATGCTTGCGGTCCGTGGGCTTGTGTGTAATCCTAGGATGAGGACACCATCGTCCCTCGGTCCGCATGGGACTTCAACCAGGCTGCAGAAGAAGGAGAAGCCGCTCTCAAGAGCGTGTTGGTAGACGGATGAACAAGTCAATCAGGCCAGCAGAGAAAGGCCCTTTCATATGCTTTATTTCTCTTGGCGTTCACTCTGCGGTCTTCTAACCAGAGGGAGAACAGGATGTGCCCATGTGCTTGCAGCTAAAGGCTCTGGATCTGGAATTTCACGCTGCTTCAACCTCTTGCTCCACCACTTGTGAGCACCACACTGGGTGTGCCAGGGAGGGTCGCGCATGCGCAGCATGGAGGGCAGTAACGTTGCTTTTCCAGCCCAGGAATCTTGACCCAAAGCAGCCACAGGCTTCCTGAAGCTTCCCTTGGTTTGCATCCAACAAGCCAATAGTCCTTGCGTTTCCCTGTCTTGCTTGAGTGTGACACAAATGTCAAGTTTTCTTGGCTATAGTTTCCATGACTCGCAAATCGTTTGTCTCCCAAAGGAGCAAGATGGGGTGTTCAGTAGAGAAACCTCCGGGGGTCGTGGGGCTCCCATGTGTGGGCGTCTGTGAGGAGGTGGGTGCGTGTGAGCCCCTTGTGCGATGCAGTCATCCTAAAGAATGCTGGGAAGGTAAATATCGATGCTATTTATTAACGAATGTACTAATCAATATAGTGATCGCTATGAATGAATACAGACATCAACACCCTCCCCAATGCGTGTGGGATGTGTCTCCAGTGTGCGGAACCTAAGCTTTTATTGCTGCAACGCCAAAGTTCCCAGGCACACAGTCTGCTCCTTGGATGAGTGTCTGGAACAGCGCCTAACTCACGGTGTTGCTGCATCAGGAAACATCTTAGTTCCCTAAAACACCTACCACCCTGACAGCTAAGTGAAGCTCTCCATCCTGCAGATGTTACTATTCACTTCCAAGCAGTAGGCTGAGCGCCCCCTGTGCTCCGACCAGCTCCACAAAAGACAGCCAGGAAATAATGCGAGATGCTTTCAGAGTGAGGAGAAAGATAGTCTCACAGGTTCCAAAGCAAGCTGTTTGGGGGATGAAGTCTCCAAGTCCGAGCAACACCTATTATTTAAAATGGCGCCTCTAATGTGCTAAACTAATCAAGAAGGACCTTCCTTGGGCTCAAAAAATGAAAACTAGAAAGAAACCCGACGGGCCAATACATATTATTAACTCTGAAAATCGTAAATCTAGAAAATCTTCACCCCGAGGAAGGGTTAGGGTGTAATACATTCCACCGAGAAAATGATAATGTTTGGTGATGGAGTGGGGGTTAGATCTCTGGCATCCAACGGTGTGTCTCTAAATGGATACTTGTAAACTTCTTCACTCCTCTCTCCGTTGTACCTGTGATTCCAGGGGGCGCTCAGGTCACTCGGGCAGGCGGGCCAGGCTCTCGGACACCTCCTCCCGCACAGGCCAGCCCCAGGACATGAAGAAAGGAGCCAGGTTTCTCTGCACCTTCTCGGAGAACTTCTGCACCCGCAGGTTCATCCTGCCCGTGTTGTCCTCAGCAGGGGCGAGAGCACCTGGTACTCGGCTAAGAGCTGGGTGAACGGCCCCTACCTGAAGGCTTCCTGGAGCTGGAGACAGAGCAGGGGCAGAAGGAGGAGCGAGTGTGCAAGAGTCACCCCAACACACACAGAGTTACCCGGTCATCTCTGTGACGAGCCGGCCTGGAACGGGGGTTTAATTCTCATAGGTCTCCTGTTCTCCCAGATGCTCATCCCAGTGCCAGCGGGAGAGACTATGCTGTCTCCTTGAGACAGACCCAGACAGCCCTTTCCTGGGCGGTGGGAGGCTCTCATTTAACCCCCAGTAGGTGGCATGTTGCTATAAAATGAACACACCCATACCACCCAGACATGCTATTCTATTTTTTTTTTTTTTTGAGACTAGGTCTTGCTCTGTTGCCCAGGAAACTACAGGCTCACATTACCCGGGGTACCACAGATTCAAGCCATCCCCAGCCTCAGCCTCCCAGGTAGCTGGGATTACAGGCACACGCCACCACGCCCACTTATTTTGGGAGGCTAGGTCTTGCTATGTTGCCCCAGGTGGGTCTTGAACTCAAGTCATTCCATCCAGGCCTCGCTCCATGGGCTGCGATTAAAGGCACGCACCACCGTGCCTGGCCTGAAATGCTCTTCTCGGTGAAAGAGTTGACGCTTGGTGCCTCTTCGAAACTGTCTCATGGCTTCCAGCTGGTGGGAACGGAGATGCGCAGGTGTGTGAGGAGACTGTCGTGTGTGCGGAGAGCTGGGCTGGGCTGGACCGTGGCAGGGGGATGGATGCTCAGGCCCTGGATATGGAGCCAGGACCGCAGAGCTTGAACTAGGAGGATACCCTCTGGCCCACCATTCAGGCGCCCGTGGCCCTGAAGAATCGCAGCCTTGCTGAGAGCTTCGTGCTCACATCCAGAGGGTTGGAAGCAGGTGAAGAGGGCGCTGAGGGCAGCCTGTCCTCCGGACTTTGAACTGGATTTGGGCGTCCGGCTCCTGGCTGAGACGACGACCCCCTCCACGCAGACGCACAAATGCTTTGCTCGTTACCAAGGAAAGCGACGTTGGTCGCAAGTTAATTTGCTGCCCCGAGCGAGCTCAGAGTCCGCAGGGCGGGGAGTCCAGAGCACGGAGCTGAGTTCGAGACTGTCCCCTCCTAGCGGATGACAATGCTGGTGGCCAATTGCCTGTGTCCTTCCACGTGCTTCCTGCCCTGGAGAATGGGGACGGTGGAAATAGCCTTGCAGCGTGGCTTACCTGGCACAGGTGCGTGCCGCGGGGACTGCAGGGGGAGCGGCGCAGAGGTGGCTTTCTGCTGCGTGAGGTCAAGGCCGTAGCATGGCGGGAGCGTGTTGACCAGGCTCTGGGACATGCGGGTAGAAACTGGATCTGGGAGGCTCACCCCCAGATCTGCCTACCCGTCAGCCACCCTCCGCCAGCAGCAAGTTCTTCCCTCTCTTTGACACCCGTGTCGGACACGGAAACGCCGCCAAGGACACTCTGGCCGCTGTCAGAAGGTCTGTCTTCCTCCACTGCAGGTTATTTTCGGAGAACAGAGGCCCAGTGTTTGCATTTTGGGGTTCAGCCCAGTTTTCCTTTCCTGGTGCCCCGCAGAGCCGTCACCAATCGGGCATATCTTGGGGTCAAGGGCGCCACCTTGTGGTGCTGCCTGGCACCACGCGACCGTGGCCGGGAGGGCAGCTGTCAGCGGCCTAACAGCTTTCTGCAGACGCACCAGCCCCTGCGAGCGTGGTCACTTTCCCCTGGTGTCCAGCTAGGGAGCCCTTTCCGGTCACCCCACTCAAGGATGCTTGTTTTGAAAAGACCCGTGAAGGGGGGAGGTGGAGAGAGAGAAGGTGCGGAGAAGTAACAGCCTGGGTGAAACGCATAAAGAGTCAGCGGGTGGTGGGTTCAGTAGTGGGACCAGAAGGCAGAGGATCGTTGAGAAGCAGGACTTCCAAAACTGTACCCAAAAGAGAACGAACCGATTATTCAAGACTGTGGAAGTGGCACCAGACAGAAGGAACTAAATATGAGATGTGGATACAGAGGATGCAATTTTATAAAGCTGTCTCCCAAATATCACTGTGATCTTCAATAAACTATTTAAATTCTCTGAAGGGGAAAGAAAATGAACTGAGCCGGGCGTGGTGGTGCGCTCCTGTAATCCAAGCCCTGGGAGGCAAGAGGCCTGGGATCGCTTGAGTTCTCGGGTTCGAGACTACCCCAGGCAACCTAGTGAGACCTGGTCTCGAGAAAGCAGCTGGGCATGGTGGTGGGTGCCTGTAATCCCAGTTTCCTGGGAGGCTGAGGCTGGGGATCACTTGAGTCTGCGGGATTGAGACTATCCTGGGCAACACAGCGAGACCTAGTCTCAAAAAGAATGAATGAATGAAAGAAAGAAAAGAAAATGAACTGAAAAGTCATCCAGAGAATTTTCCCAGTAGGCAAAACCTTGTGTAAAGAGAAGTCCAGACACAGAGTCTGATGAGTTCTTTCAGATATTCAAGAACAAATAACTTTTATGAAACTCTTCCAAAGACAACAAGAGAGAGAACATTCAGTCACTTTGTGAGGAAAAATGTATAACTTTGATATGGAAACATGTCAAGGATGATGGAGAAGGAAAGGTGTGGGTCAATCTCTTCTGCAAATATAGACATAAGAATCTCGAGGACAGTATTAAGCTTACAAAGAATAACTATATGCAACCTATTGGATTAGTATCAGGGTGAGATATTTGTTTAACATTAGAAAGTCAATTATGAAACCAGGTAGGTTAGAGAGGAAAAAGAAAAGACATGATTAATTTAGCAGTTATTAATCTCAAAGGCTAGTCAGTAAAAGCTAAGAAAATAAAAATGACAGCAAAATTTCCTACAATACCAGATAATACAGTTGTACAAAAATCTATGTTAAACATTGTTGTTAAATGTAGAAATATTGAAACATTTCCTGTTGAGATCTGTATCAGATAAAAATTACACTATGATGATTTTTATTCAAGACTGTATAAAAGATCCCAGCCAGTAGACGACCAAAGCAAAAATAAGTGAATAAAAAAGGAATAAGCAAAGAGACCATTGACAATCCTTGTAAGTGTTGAAAGTAAATTCTTTAAAAACGTCAAGTATAGCCGGTCACAGTGGCTTGTGCCTGTAAGCTTCAGCCTATGAAGCAGCCGGGGCTAGGGATTGTGGTTCAAGTCCTGCCTGGGGCCCGTAGTGAGACCTAGTTCCAAAGAAACAGCTGGGCATGGTGGTGTGCGCCTGTAATCCAAGCTACCTGGGAAGCTGAGGCTGGGGATGGCTTGAGTCTGTGGTACCCCAGGCAACGAGAGCCTGTGGTTCCATGGGCAAAAATAGGGAGACCTAGTCTAAAAACAAAACAAAAAAAACCAAAAACAAAAAACGTCGAGTATTTTCAGAGAATAGGGATGTATACAGAAAACAGAATGCTTGAGGTAGTCTGTGAGAATTACAGTGTTTAACACTATTGTTGTACAACTATACAGCTATGAACTGAATTCCTTTAGCTCAGTTGTAAAATAAATATTATATTCATTTAGAATAATGGAAAAATTCACTGACTTAAAAAGATACGAATGACCCAAGAAAAAAATAAAACATCTAGGAAATGTTCTTCTGTTTCAGGGAGAAAATTACCCTGTTTATGGAAAATCAGCGAGGTGCTGATGTAGCGGTAAAGTGGATGCAGAGTGTAGTTAGAGGCAAAATATGATCAGACTGGAAAGTTAATGTTCGAATTTCCATAACCTGGTCTAAATTTTAGAAAGTCACTTAGAAACATCCCAACAAGGCATTTTCTGGGTCATTATAGCTTTGTTGGAGCACAACAAGATGATCTGAAAATTAAATAGAAGCAACAAAAACCCAGGAACAGTTGCATGTTCTTGGGAAAAAAACGAGGAATAAGGAACAAGATCAATCACAATGAAACGTGGCCATTTGCAACAACATGGATGAAGCTTGAGAGAATGAGACTAAAATAGCATGAGAAGGAGAAAGAAAACAACCCGTGACTTCACTCATCTGCATATAAAGAAAAAAACAATCAAATGAACAAAATCCAAAAACCAACCCTGAGGCCTTGACAACACGTTGCACTTAGCAGAGAGGAAGGAGGCAGAAGCTGCAGCTAGGGGACCATTGCTGCTGGAGGATGTGTTAGAGGTGGCACCTAGGTGTGGGATTCACAGGTGCTGAGGTGAGAACCAGTTTTCTTGAAACCCACAGTGTTGTGAGCTACTGTTATTTCAATAAAAGACAAAGACTTTCCGTAAAAATATTACAGCAGTGTCACGTGCTGCTATTGGCATACAGACTGAAAACTAGATCATAGACCATTCAGAAACCGCTGCACACATATACAGGAAGCTCATCCTGTGGGTGGGAGAAAAAGGGTGAACTTTTCAGTGACCAGTGCTGATCACTGGACATTCATATTTTCCACAGCTGAAATGGTATTCCTACTTCATGCATCTGCATGAAAGTCACCTAAGATTTCATCTTGAAAGCCAGGGAAGATGATGCAGAAAAGCATCGTCATGAAATCTGGGTAAACATTTTATTTACTGAGCTTAAAGTTTTTTTTTTTTACTGAGATTAAACTTATCCACTTATGATATTTATAGCAGTAGCAACAAGGGAAAGAGCAACAGCTGGGATTCGTAATGTCACCAAAAGACACCAGAAGAATAAACAACCTACCTGGAATGGGAGAAATTATCAACAACACAGAACCTATGACTACAGGTGGAGCTAAAAGATATGACAGCCAGAAAAATCCAGTAGAAACACACACACACACACACACACACACACACACACACACACACCAACAGAAAAACAAAACCCAAATGCTTGAATGATTTACTCTATAACATATTAATAAATTCTGGTTAATGTGTTTAAAGCTGCTCAATTTCAGTGGAACCAGGACAATATAAAGTCACAACAAAACACTTATGTACCACAATTTTGGCTAAAAAGCACTCTCTGACAATGTCAACGCTCCCCCAGGCTGTAGAACAATGGAAACGATGTTTTCAAATGGTATGACTTTAATTTGCCTTCCACTATAGCCTGCTTTTATCTGGTGCAGAGAAGGCTGGGCATGTACTGTGAGGCAGCAATTCCATTTTTGGGGTCCACCCAGAAACTTGTGCACAAGACCAGGGGATGCCCGCGAGGATTTCCTCATAGCAGAGAAGAACATCTCCATCCCCAAAGAAAAACATCGCCATCACCAGCAAAGTGGATTCAGCTTAACGTTGCCTGTTCATGCTGTGGAATACTAGGCAGAAATAACAAAAGAACGATAGCTACCTCCATTGATACAGATGAATTGCACACATGGAATACTGCACAAAAGAAAGGCATACAAGATTATGTCATTTGCTGTCTTCCTGCCTTGTTGTGCAGCTTGACATTGGCTAACAATGAACCGTATTGTCCAAGGTCATGTAGACCCAGTAGTAAAATGATGAGGGGGTCACAGAGTTCAGGCGAGAGTCCCACCCCGGAGGGAACAGAGGTGTTTCCAGAGAAGGTGGTGGTAGAGGCCTGGGTTCCTGGCAATCTGCTGTTTCTTAGCCTTGTGCTGGTGTGATGGTTCACTGGATCATTGTGATGGTAAGTGACACGGCTGTGAATGCTGTAAAACGTTTGGGTGGGTGGGTGGGGAGGTGTTGTTCGATTGGTCGCTGGTTTCATATTCTGCTGATGTCCGTCCACAGGTAGGATTTTCTAGTCATGTAGCATTTCTATTTTTTTTTTAAACTTTATAAGTTAAGTCCATATTGCTGTCTCTAATGGTTGCACCAGTTCGCAATGCACTGATGGTGTCCCAGCTGTCTTTGGCTTGCTGTTTTCAGCTTGATTTCCTTTGTGTTATTTGGAATTCAGTACCCCAGTTGTGTGTGTGTGTGTGTGTGAGTCCCTAGCTTCTTAAGATCTTTTGCTGTTAGTGTTGTCAACTTAGCTGACGACCCTCATCGTCTGGCCCTAAAGCAGGACTAAACTTCAAAGGAAGTTTGAGAACAGAGACTCTTAAGTAATGAATGACCCATGATATCAGAGACTCTGGTCAGCATTCCTTGATTACTGACCCAGGCATCTGTGACTTCCTGAGGAACGGGGTTGTGCTACATTTCCTGATATACTTCTGACTTGTTTGGGCAGGAGTCTGTCTAGCTTTCACCACCTGTGACTGGAGACTCTGTAACTACTCAGTTTTTGATAAGTAGTTTGTAATTCTTGATTTTGTGAAAAGGATTTTGTTTTTAAACTAGGACTCTGAGGTTCCGCGTGAATAAGTTCTTTCTTTCCTGGTAGGATCCACTTGGAAAAGCAGCCTGTACTGTGCCTGGAAAAAACATTTCACATCTTGAAACTCCTTTCCCCAGCTGGAAGTCATTCGCTTCTTTCCATAGACCAAAGGACTAGGCAAGAGAAGCTTGCCCAAAGACTGGATATTTGAACTACCTCTTGGAGTTAAAAAAGATGCTAATCTCAATGCTAGTCGAAAGGATGTGAGAGAGAACAGAAGCCAGCTGAGTAACATAAATAAAATAAATAAAGTAAATTAATAAAGTAAGATAAATTAAAAGTCTTTACTACTGTGCTCCTGGGCTCAGGGTCCAAAGCGAGGGTCAGTGAAGTTGCACCCATGTTGAAGAGACAGCTATTTTTATAGGGGCAAGGATGCAGGGGGATGGGGCAGGTATGAAGAATCGGTAGTGGGCAGGGTTGGTAGGTGTGATTCATTGGCACCTGGACGGGGGGGTTTGGGTGGGGGGGGAGGTGGATACCTGGCAGTTGAAATCTCTGTTTAGCATTTTTAAGGCTCCCCATGGAGCGGTGGCAACTCCCTGTACCCACCTTTCACTAATCTCAAGGTTAACGTGGGATGTCTACTTTGGGAGAATATTTCTCTATGGTCTAGACATTTCTGTGGCATCCAGAGGATTCAAGCTGGGGAGTTTCTGAGCTTTAATGCTTGACTAGCCATCTATGGTATAAGGATCGTAAATCTAGTACAAGATGCAATTAAAACTCCATGCATGCGATGGAAATGGGTAGTGACTACAGTATAAGCCAAGAGTCTTAATCAGTTTTAAAAATATGAACTAAACAGCAGGTGATTTCATTTCCCTTCCTGTAAAAACAACTTGAGAGATGTTTGCAGTGAAGAATATATTGACACATTAATCACATGGCTACCTCTTTCAAGACAAAAAAAAAAAAAAGCCTTACTTTTAGCTTAAAAAAATAAGCCACCAAGTTTACCCAGAGGGGAACAGTTTCTCCTAGAGTTGATGGACAAGAGCTGGAAAGTATTTTCAGTGGCCACTAGGGGAGGACAAAGAGTAACATAGGTAATCACAGCCCCTAGGAAGGCTAATGCTCCTGCAAGAGGGGGAATTAATTACCTTAATTCCCTTTTTGCAGTGCTTATTTCATTGTACCAGTCTTTCCCAGAAGCAAGGAGGGTTCTGTTTTGTGTGGTCCAAGATCTAATTTCCTGAGACTGCCTATCTTCTAATGCATCAGTAGTTCCATGTGTGCAGGTGAGAACCTACAGGTAAGATTCTTTTTATATTCTCTGCAGCTTAAAAGTTGCCACTGGCATTTCCCGGAAGGCTTCTGTTTTGCTCTTCTTTGACATGTATCCAGAGCTAGGAATTGGGGTGTTTCTGGTAGTGAGTCTACTCATCTCTAGGAATGTAGGTGGTTCCCTGCTATGTGCTCTCGGAAGCAAGAATGGAAGGTGGTATCCTTGAGCTATAGCACAGAACTTCGACCAGCTACCTTCGGGATGCTGCTGAGCTCTTATTTTGAAGCATGGCGTGAAGTGGTTATGGTAGTAAGAAATATATGTATTGGCCTCTGCTCCAGGTACCTGGCACAGTGCT
>PVHY01016626.1:0-33291 GCA_004024945.1 Uropsilus gracilis
TGGATGGATGGATGGATGGATGGATGGATGGATGGATGGATGGATGGATGGATGGATGGATGGATGGATGGATGGATGGATGGATGGATGGATGGATGGATGGATGGATGGATGGATGGATGGATGGATGGATGGATGGATGGATGGATGGATGGATGGATGGATGGATGGATGGATGGATGGATGGATGGATGGATGGCAGGCACATATGCTTCTTAAAGTCCATCCCAACAGTTTTGTCAAATTAGAAAGTCCCCACCCTCATCAAAAGAATTCTCACAGCTGCAAGAATTAGCTGTTTTCAAACTGTTCCACTATCTTCCCACGGCTATCTTTCCTTTGAGGAAAATAACTCCCTGGAGATGATGCTTTCCACTCTTCATTTCATTTAGTACGTTTTAGAAACCAATTGTTCAGTTGGTAGGGAACTAATGCAAGAATACATGCTTCATTCATGTTCTAAAGCAGCCTAAAACTTGCAGCTGTTCATTACGTTATTTATAACTATTTACCAAAGCAGAAATACACATTTTGATCCTCTCTAAATTCCCCTGAATTGAGAACTACCCTTGACACAGCTTAAACCTCCTTTACAATGTGAATATTAAAACCAGTGCATAATGCTCCTTTCAAAAGCAAAATCAGCCACGGCGAAGGAACCTCATTCTTGAGGCTCCTAATTTCCTCTCTAGAACACTCATGGTCATATGTGCTGCAGCCTGCCAGCCTTGCCCCATTGGTTCATGAGCCCCAGCTTGCCAGTTACCTGCCATTCCTCAGTTTTCCCTGTCCTGGCATGTGAATACACAATGTGTGACCTCAGCTTCAGGATCACTGCCAGAAGGGACATGAGAGAGAAAGGCTAAGAGATTCTAGATGGAGACCAAGGCCTTTGTTCACCTCAGGAGATACTCTCATTCCCAGAGCAATGTGATTCAAGGAGCAGCCAGGTCAAGGCTGCTCAAGGAAGACTTCTACATTGTTTAGGATGGGACAGATGGGTCACCCAGCCAAGCCAAGTCAAGGCTACTCAAGGAAGACTTCTACATTGTTTAGGCTGGGACAGATGGGTCACCCAGGCACAGAGCATAAGAACCCTGCCCATCGCAGCAGTCACAATCCCTAGGAACACAGCCTTTGGAAAGAGAATCTGGATGTCTATTCCCCAGGCATTCTCCTTGCTCATGTTCAAGTATTCTTTCACACATCCTAGGTATTATGCCAAAAGCCACAGAAATATAAAAAAAAAAAATGGCATCATGTTGGGGAATTTCTAGTTCTTAGAAACACTAGGCCATCCTAGTGTCTGAATGCCCAGACTTGTGTCTCCTCTTTCCGTTATCTCCTGGGACATTAAACAACCCCCAACTGGGACCTCCTGGGGAGTCCTATAGGTTCCCTTTGCCCTAAACCCTAGTGAGAGCTTAGCGATCTCAAAGAAAGAACTGTAACCTGTCACTCTCCTACACTAAGTTCAAACTGAGGGGACCCACATAATGTGTGCTTGCTGTCTCAATTCCTTCTTGGGGAAGAATAGAAGAGAGTAACAGGTGACTGTCATTCATTAATTCCATATGCTGATAAGAAGAATTATTTTAATTAGTGAAATGAAAGGCTAATCAACTTCACAGCACCACTAATACAACAGAAGAACTCTGTATCAGGGCTTCAGCTAGCTACATGTCATGCCCATGTTTTCTCAGGATAAAAGGTACAAAAAGAGCCAGTGTCCTTTGGCACAACTCTTCTCCTGGAAACAAGCCATTGCTGACAAAGGCCCCCAAAGGCCAATGGGTTTATGATGTTTAAAATAAAAAAAAATTTTTTTTTAATTTTAAGTAAGAGAATTTGTCTCTTATATATAAATAAATAAATTACTGCCTCACGATTATAAACCCAGTATTAATTTCATAGAGGCTCCAAAGAGGCTCACCATTGAGGCTTTAAGCGTCTCAAGCCAAAAACCCAACTAATGAATTCACTGCTGTTATGAGATTGATTTTTAAATAGTCTCTGTCTTAAAATAGCTTACAGACTCCCCCTACAGGCCCTTAGGACACAGTGATGGCTCCCAAGAAGAGCATGTCCCCACAAATGTGGCCACCGCATGTACTTCTGGTATGGCATTTCCTAGTTTACCCCACATGTCCACTCTGTTGCTGACCATTCAGTAACAATGACAAGAGTATATTCTAAAGCAGGTGCTGTGCAAAGAACATATCCCTATGCTGTGATTAGCCTTGGGAACTGAATCCACACTAACACTGGTGAGTCCATACCATTGCTGCAAAATCAAATCCAGGCCACCAATTACGCAAAGCATATTCTACAGTCTCTATTTTGCAATGAAAATCAGGGGTATATTAAAAATAGAATGTTTTTATTTCCTTTTCCTACACTTTAAGTGTTATCCAAAAGCTGCACTAAGTAGGAAGAAATAAGGCAAGTGATTCCCAGGTAATGACTGCCTGGCTTACTATCACTTCTTACATTCAAGCTTGTAGCAATACCACCATTTAGGAAACTGCTCACAGGAAAAATAATAGGGGTTCAAAAGAGAGGACGGGGGTGGGGTTCAAATATAGTACTTATAAAATGCTGGCTTTGGCACAGCGACTCACTCCTTGTGGCACCTGTTGTTCAGAATGGAGTATGGCGAGGCCCTGACCCCAGAGTTCCACATCAACACATCCAACGTGAACACAAACAAGCCCAGCCACAGAAAACACCCTGAACAAATGGAGACCGATCTTTGCTGGTCTTTGAAATCTCTTTCCAAGATGGATACATGGAGACCTGGTTCCCATCAAATATACCTCTGACCCTGCCTACGAGATTGGGAACCACTGGCCCACCTTTCTCTGTTGGCTAAGTCCTCTGGCACTGGAGATGCAGGTATGAGGCTCAGGTCACAACTATAATGTCTCCAAGATGGAGCTATTGCCTTGGTAATCCTCAGACAAAGTCTCTGTTCACATCTTCAAATATAAATCAATAAATGGTGTGCTTTTCCCAGAGGTCACCATCTGCAGGGAGGTGTCTCTGGAAGAGAGGGTGCTAAGGACCCTCCTCAGTAATGTACTCTGATCCTCCAAAAGTTCTTCACCAAAGGGGTAGGCAGAAAAAAGAAAATATCTGCTTTCCAAGACCTTCTGCAGTAGCTTCAGGATCACAGCCAGCAGGTACAAATGGGAGACATGCTGAGGAGACAAACAGGAAAGACTCCCTGGCCCCAGGAATTGATTCTAGTGAGCAGCTGACCAACTAGGAACCTCTATGATGCTGGTGTGCTGAAAATCTTATAGGACAATAGGCACACTCATTCTTTCCTAGCGCCAACAGCATAAGTCACATGACCATCAAAGCCCAAAATATTCACTATCCAGTGTGCCAAAGACATAGCTCACTGAACACTGGCCCAGCAATTAACTGCTGAGTATGGAGGAGTAGTCCTGGGTTCCCTTCTTGGAAACAGACAGAGCAAGGGGCTCCCCTACCCCCCATGCAGTAGTGTGTTTCAGTTTCCTCCTGACACTGACAGTCCTTCCCTCATATTTTTGGTTTTTATACTCTAAATGTAAAATCTCATTTGCTTTTCACTTTAGATTGGGGAGAGATACATACCGTTTCTGAGAAGGCTGCATTAATGTTGAAACTTTATCATCATAAAACTTCTTCATTGCAAACCTGTCAAGGGCCTGGTCAGCACTGGAGAAAGAGAGAAAGTAAGTTAACACCATGGACCACCTCCATGTTCCTATGGGTGCCTGTTCTGGCTGCTTAACATTTATAAAGAATTTCATTTTTCTATACCTATGACATACACTCTAGCATCTCTTCTCAGACCTCATTTCCCTTAAAGGAATATGTTTACGCCAAAATGGAAGGTAGGCTTGCAGGGTCTGCAACCCTGCCTGAACGAGCCACCTCATCGAGTGTGGCTCTCAGCTCCAGGGAGAACTGCCTGTCTGTGGTTTCTCCCAGTGGAGTGTGGTACCCCATTGGCATGCTGGTTCTACACAAAGGAGGTTGTTCAGTGAGAAGGCCAATGTCCCAAGGGTCTGGAGGTGCCAGTTAAGGACTCCCACTCAGTCCCAGGAAGGAAGCAAGGAAGTCAGTCACAGGGGGTGACCTGAGTGTCTCACTAGGGAGTCAGATGTTGCACCTGAACTCAGGGCTGGATATTTGCTTCTGAAGTGGTTACTGCCAAGCAACCCTGCTTCCCCACAACCTGTGGAACATTAAATTCTAGCTCCATAATGCCTGCCAATGTGTTCAGCAGAATCTTCAGGAAACTCCACACCATTGCACCAAATACTGGAATAGGAGGACAATAAGTCCTAAGACTTGTCTCCACCAAAAGCGGCTCTAAAAATCTGACATACGAGTGGGTGCTTTCCTTAAAAGAGTGTATGGCCTGCACAGAAAATGAATGCATGTGTTATGAAAGGGACACCTGGGGGGGGGGGATGGGCTGGAGGGCTGTCACAAAGGAAGGACCCTTTTAGCACTGGAGAGCTAGCATGCTCTCCAGTATCTGATTTTACCTTGAAAAGTACAACTACATTTTAAAGCATTCCCTGTTTTGGAACCCACTTGTTTTGCCAAATGCTGGCAATGCTGACACCCAGCACTATATCACTATCAGCTGCAGTCCAGGAGCTGACCATGCTCACAAGGCCAGGGTCTCAGGATCAGCACAGCTTACCCCTTCTGCATGAGTCTCTGATTCAATGGAGGGCAGTTTGTGACCACGAACTTATTACTGTGAGCTCCCTGAGTACTTTGCTTCCAGGGATGTCCTAGAAGTGGAAACAGGCTAAGCACAGGGACCAGGGATCACGGTTCGAGTCCTGCCCAGGGCAACGTAGCAAGACCTAGTTCCAAAAAAATTAGCTGGGCATGGTGGTGTGCGCCTGTAATCCCAGCTACCTGGGAAGCTGAGGCTGGGAATTGCTTGAGTTTGTGGTACCCCAGGCAACATGAGCCTGAGAACTGGGCAAAAATAGCAAGACCTAGTCTCAAAAGGGAAAAAAAAAAAAAAAAAAAGAAGTGGAAATAGTAGAAGTGATCAAAGACCTGATCATGAGAATGTTGTCCCCACAGCAGGATTTAGAGGAGATAATCATAAAAAATAATGGAAATACTAAAGGCACGTCATGAGCCCCTGGACAGGTAAACTCAACAAATGCCTAAATTATTATATTCTCTTCATCGAATGGAAAACCATTCAGACAGGAAACTGCTGTCAGGCACCATATCTTAAGAGTGTGTCAATTTAGAAAAGCACACTACGAAAAGTGTCCTGGTGTTGCAATTTTACTGAAAAGTACTTAGAGCTATGACACCTGTGAGTACTGGCAGATGAATGCATCTGATACCTGAGGACCAATGAGGACCAATGCCATTCCAAGTGCCTCACATGCAGTGATAGATCGAATGATCATAAAGCCCTTATCCTTCCCCCCAGCTGAGAGCCTGAGGTTTAGGGAGGCTTGCGTGGCAGCCAGACATGGTGCAACTGAGTAATGCATTGATTATTCAGCAAAAGAGGTACTTTTAGAAAGAGTCAGTGATGTGCTTCAAAGAATGTGGTGCTTGCTCTCACTCTCTTTACAAAATGCCAGGACTGCCCACCATGAGCAGGACTTTGGTTCAGACAGAGCTGCGTTGTCAGAGGCAAAAATGTGAGGCTGCTCTCTGTTCAAACCCCGCAGGCAAAATCTGCTCCAGGACCAAATGTTTTTCACTTCATTGAGGGACTCGATGTGACCAGGAATCTCAATTTGTCTGGCACACATACAAATGCTCATTATCACCAAGCAGGGATCTGATTTTCACTAGAGTTGGGTTTCCTCCCTGGCAGGCACGAGTTCCCCAATTTGTTTCCAGAGAAAACATTGGGAAAGTTAAATTTCACTTCTTAATGATTGAAAGGAACAGTTTATCGGCTAATATGAATAGGCTTGTATTTCCTCCAAGTGGAGTGGTTCATGCTTCACAAAGTCGCCATTGAAAGCGAGGGCAAATGCAAATGCAAGGCCCATAAAGAATGATATTTTTGAAATGGGATTCAGCCTGAGTGGGCATATGTGCCCTGCAAAGTATATCTGGACATACCACGTGTTACTACCTCGAGGAGAGCTGGGATGAGGCCCGACTGTCTCTAACGAGCCCCACACTCCAAGTGACATCTCACAAGTCCATGACTCCTCTCCACTTTCTGAGAACCGGACCAGACCTGGCTTCCCACTTGCAGAGCCACAATATCGAGAGCAAGTTGCCAAACTCCAAGCTTGTTTCCACATCTGCAAAGTGAGAGCCAGGGCTCTGCCTCCTGGTTAAGGGAAGATTGAGAAGGAAAAGGAAGGCATGCGAGGTGCCTCCCAGAGGCCCAGAACACACAGACAGCACTGTGGTCATTCCCATTCACGAGGGTGACAATGTAAACAATGTGCAGGGACAAACTTTTCCTGCTTTTAATGACACACCTCTTTTTCTTCAAGTGTGACTATAGATGCATGCCTCCACGGGTATCTTTAGCATAATGCGACTTAACTGCACAAGTGAGAATATGAACATCTCTGGAGTTGGGATCCAAGCACCAGGAGATGGAGGGCAGAGGCTCAATCAAGCCCAGGCTCCAAGTCACCTTATACACTGACCACCTCCCAACCCCTGTCCCAAGGCTTCCCACTGTCCATGACCGCCACGCCTCCCTCCTACCTGGCAGAAACGTTGGTGAAGTGCATGTAGGATGATATGACCACTCCAATGCGTCCCTTTCCACCCTGTAGGGGATAGAAGAAGAAGTAATTTCCCTGGAATCCCATGAGAGCAGAGTGATCAGAACTCAAAGGGGCTCAGTTCTGACGGCAAGGCACAGAGCTCAGAGCTTGCTCTGAAGATGAATCAGCAGCAGCATGCCAGGACACATGCATGCTGATTTTCAGTAGAGAGCTAGGCACCCATGGCAGGAACAGATAGAATTGGATTGTCCATGGAATTTCCTAATGGCATATCTGGCAAGAGGTGGATGGTCAGGTCACCATTTCCAAAGAGGCTGGGAAAACTGTACCAAGTGGAAACAAGACCAATTACTCAGGCTAGAGACCTCAAGACCCCTCTTACAGGCTGATAGTTTTGGGGATACCCACATAGTCCAGAGAAATCCAAAATAGTACGACAGCAGATTCCAACATGCTGGCAGCCACACGACTTGCCACCACCACTGACACAGCCTATCCGGTTACACACAGGGACCACCTCCCAGACAGGCACCATTCAGTCCATATACACAGACACACCAATGCGGCCAGGAACCACGAGCCAACATTACCAATGCAAAAAAGGTATCCAGAAGCATCATAACTCTATGACAAGCTACCCTCACCCAGAAGCATAAGCTGCCACCTTCTAAAACATATTGTCAGAACCCAGAGTAACAGTCAGCAAACCACAGCCCATGAGCCACCCCTGCCCCACCACTTGTCTCACCCCAAATAGTGAAGAAAGCGTGAACTTTATGCTTTTAAATAGTTCAAATTCCACATGGCACATGAAAATTCCATGAGGTTCAAATTTCAGTGTCCACAATGTTTGGAACATTCCGTGGTGGATGGTTTCAGGAGCTGAGTGGTTATTGCGCTGTGGCAACGACAGGTATGACCATGAGGCCCGAGACTAAAATACTTCCTTGTCTGAGTATTTCAGGAAAAGGTAGCAACCTCTAAACTAGAATCACTTAAGGCCAAAAAGCAGGGCTATCAATATGTACATTCATAAGTTTGTTCTTAAAAAGAAATGACCAAGCAAATTCAAGTCAAAATTCTGACAAACCCACAAATGTGTTAACGTCACCCAAGAACTTTGTTCTCTCTGTACTATAAAGTATGTCAAGTATGTCAAGAGTGTCAAGCCTCAGAGATACTAGTATAGACACTTCCATCAGTCCTTCGTGGTACTAGTGGCACAGTTCTGAGTGTGCTCCTTCTATAAACTCATCCATATATCCCATCACCCAACACATCCCAACACGATGTGAAGGACTTGCCAAGTCCCCAGGAGGTAGCCCACTTGAATATGTTTGCCACAAAAGCATACTGCCTGAACCTCTATCACTCAACTATTCCAATTCAAACAGCACAGGAAGTTGAACATCATTTAAATAACAATGCCCTTCTCTTTTGTAATAAGATACTTGCTACTCAATAATAAACAACAATTAAAAAATAAGCAGATCTACAAATACACTTCTGTGAAGAAGACTTTTAAAGATGGCCAACAGGCATTAAAAAAGAGAGATGTTTATCATCATTTATTATTGGGAAATGTAAATCCAAACTACTGTGAGATACCGTAAGATACTGTGGGATACCTGTGGGAAAGACTGGATCAAAATGATGAGAAACGAAAGTGTTGATGTGGGTGAAGTGAACAAAGAAGCCTCATAAAATGCTGGGGGACTTGTAAATTGGCATATCTATGGAAAACAGTATGGAGACATGGCCTGTGATCTGGTCACTCCACATCCAGGTACTTAGTCAAGATTAGGTAGATACAACTTCAGAATGATACATGCATATTTGTGTTCATTGCAGTGCTATTTAAAATAGTCAAAAGTATAGAAGCAACCTAAATAGCCACCAGGGGATATTTGGATAAAGAAGATGTGGCACAGATGCCCAGCCCCCAGTCTAGCACCCTATCCCCGAACACTTAGCTTCAACACCTTCATCTCACCTTCATCTCCACCTTCCACCCCATCTACTTCTGACCCTGAATGCTGCCAGACAGGTCCCAAAAGTAATCAACCATAAATCAAGCTGGCATATACATGAAGATGTAAAGGGTGATGTGATCCATTTGACAGGAGATGAGAGGGCTATCACCAACTAATTATGAAAATATACATTCTCATACTTCTAATTTGGCAGCAAGCAAGTTCCCTATGAAATGAACACTGAAGAAGAAAGGCCTAATGTTATAAATAAGAGGGCTGTATTCAAGGATTCCTATTTCCCTTCCTAAGTTGCATAAGAACCTTAAATAAATCATACTGATAGGAAGGTTTTCATGATTCAGTTTGCTTTCTAAAAGTGACACTCTATCATCTGGCTGTCTTTGGAGGATACCAAATTATCCTTCAGTCTCTATTAGTTATTCCACAGAGATAGGATATGAATAAAGGCAACCAGCAGACTTGGAAGATCTGAGTCTGTTATTTTTCAAATAGGAAATTTCAGTGGAAAACACCAAGCTGCAAAGATGAGGGTCAGGATACTCATTTCTTTCTCAGGATTAGATGCTCTTGAAAACACATCTTTTTCATTTTTAGTTTTCCCAGAGTGCTTTGTACTTTGTTTTAGATTCTCTTTACATGAACTGTCTGATGACATGTTATAAATGGAACTGGGAGTTTAACATGAAGACTGGCCCAATTATGTAATTATTGTCAAAAATGAATGAGTTGTAACTGAAAAGCCCAAATCATCATTTTTGATTGGCATTCTTAACATTTAATTGGCTTAGTTAACAACTTGATAAAGGAACTTGAAGAAGAAGAGGAAGACAAGGAGGAAGATGAGGAGGAGGAGAAGAGGAAGAAGAATAAGAAAGAGGAATAGGGAAAAAGGAGGAGAGAGGAAGCAGAGAAGCAATCACATAGCCCTTCCACTACTCAGCTACTGCTCATATATATACTCAATGAACTACTGCTCAGGTATTAAAAAAAAAAAAAAAAAAAAAAGGTCAAATGACTTATGCTTTAACCATGACTGTAGGTTTCTAACCACCACATGAAATTAGGGTGAATGGATGAGCCATCGAATCCACAGGGGGCAGCACTCACCCTGCAGTGAATGACCACAACATGCTGGGGATCACTGTTTAGCCAAGATTCCTGGGCCTTACAGATGGTGCACAGCTTATCCAAGGGCGGTGCATGGAGCTCAGGCCAGCCAACATCCAGAATCTGCAGTGAAAGAGAGAAGCTGCCTGAGTTTCCATTTCTGAGGTCATAAAGGCATTCTTTTTAATTTACTAGCATATTTCATTTGAGAGTAAAGAACCATGATGCACATTCCTTTCCTAAGACTTAATGGGCATTGTGATCAGGAGCCTCTGCTGGAAAAAGACATATTAAGTATCATGTTGCCCCTGGGAGATATCTGTTCCCAGGTCTTATCTGCTTTTCTGCAGCTGGAATGACAATTCTAGAAAGGACTTCCAGGAGCTGCTAATGATGCAAAGCTTGGGAAGGCAGGGGGCCTGCAGGAATCTGGCAAGATCTGAAACAGGAGTTCTTGGACTCAACTGCTGCCAAAATTCCTCTATTCAGACTAAAACTGCATTTGGGAAAATGCAGGCCACCCCCTCTCCCCCCTCCCACGCATGAGCAAAGAGCGTGAATATAAAGATCTACTGCTGTATATGCTTAGGAGAAACAGTCACTCAAAAGAGGAGGAATATTTTACAATCTTTATCACCATTCACTCACAAAGAAAATCATCACCATGTGACAAGGAAAATAGCAGGTCTGCACAAACAAGCAGTTCTGAGCCCTCACACTCCTGATCTAAAACCTGTAGCGGCCAGAACCTACTTACATTGGTGCTGCCTTTCTTTTTCTTTCCCCTCTGAAGGGGAAGCAGAGTTCATCATAAAAATAACAGATTCAATGTAAAACAAAAGAAAACCAAAAAACTGGCCGGAAGTAGGTAAGTAGTTGAGTAGCCCTTCCACTACTCAACTACTGCCCATAACACATTGATGAATCCCTTAGATGGTGGTTATGTCTGCACATTTGATATATAAAATGATACACAACAGAAAGGTTCCATTAGCACTAGCTAGTCTTTTGTACCTATTTTCTATTCTAATGGTCGCAAAATATTCCAACATCTGGAACATATATAGCTGCCTCTTGAACAACCTGGTTGGGGCACAAATGCCCCCTCACAGTGTAACTTTTGACTCCTCCAAAACGTAACTACTAAGAGCTTGCTGAAGACTAGAAGCCTTGCCAAAACATAAACAGTTGACACTTCATTTTCTATGTTTTATGTGTTATATATAGTATTCTTACAATACAGTTAAGCTGGAGAAAAGGAAATCACAAAGAAATACTAAATGCTATAAAAACACTGGAGATGTACTTTTCTCTTTTTAAAGAAAATCAAAAGGAAAACACATTGATAGTCTTGACCTGTACTTTTCAATACTGTAAGTTTATGCCATTTGTTTATAAGACAATCTATGCGTAACCCACAAAGCAAAGCCATGTTGTTCGAGGGCAACTCTGTGTGTACAAATGTACATACTAGTAATACAAATATAAACTAGTGATATAACACATATATAGCAAGCAATGTATACACAATATATACCATAACTTACACAATATAAAAATTTTCACCTAAATTGTTGCCATAAAAGGGTTAATAGGTAGAGAAGAGTGTTATGTAAAGAGGTTATCCTTGTAGCAAAAATGTTACTCTTTTGATTGTGGTGGTGGTAGACACACAAACTACATATGACATGGCAGAGGAACTCCACACATACACATACTGGTAGTGTGCGCGTGCGCACGCACATATACACACACACACAAGGCTTCGTGTAGAATTATGGTTGAATGTGGTCTGTGGATTGTACCAATGTTTAGTTCCTGGCATTAATATGTTACTATCAATTATGCAAACACCACTGGGGAGACTTTGTCAGAAGTTCAAGGAAATCATGCTGTATTATTTTTGCAACTTTGTGTGAATTCATAATTATCTCAAACTAAAAATAAATTTAATTAAATAGGAACCCTTAGGTATGACCCATTCTGATACTTTAATACATCCCATAAAGACTTGAAGCAGCTACCTCTAGAGAACAGGGGGGAAAAAATCAGAATACCAAGACAAAATGCCTACCTTTGGGTTGAGCTTTGTGAGGTCAAATCTCTTTTCTGAAAGGTTTAATACCTGCAAGGAGGAAATGAGAGACTATTAACTGAATCATCTTTGGAGATCAAAGAGAAAACAAAACTGCATTTCACAGGCCACTTGCCTCCAAGTCTAGTGGAGTACAAAAGATTTAAATGTATAGAGATGTAACTGTCACAGAATAAATAGCAAAACCAAACAAATCAAATCATAAGAATGGTAGAAGCAATCTTTGCCCCAGAAAGCACAGGCTTCCTTGTGAAAAGGTGAACTGAACTGCCGAGGGTCACCTGTCATGCTCACACAAAAGCAGAGCTGTTGCATCCTGAGAATGCCTCCGAGAGGACAATGTGGGGCAGCAAGGGGCCTGCAAAATTCACCTAGGCCCTCCACTTCGAATCGGACATTGAAGAGAACAGAGAAAGATAACTTAGCATATGGGGTTGGGGGGGAGTTGTCTTTGCCCTGACATGGTCCCCACACAAGTTGCCGCCTGACAAAGGAAATCAAAGAAGACCAGGCCCCAAACCCTCTGTCAGACAAGGCACATTGCACAGAATGCCTCAGTCATGGGCTGTGGTTTGGGAAGCTCTTTTAGCTCCATGTTCATTCATCAGAGGACACAACTGGGATGTACATGGGGACGAGGGCAGCTAACTTCAGGAGTCTTAGCTAAGAATCTCTACAGGAGGCAAAATGTCTCTCTTTAGATCAATAGATTTGTGTCTTGAAACAAGTAAGGCCCTCACTATGTTCCAGGGGTTCCTATACCCAACAAATGTCCTACATAGCATGACGGAAAGAACTACTCCACCCCCATTCCAAAGCTGTGCAGGTTACTTCCCTGGGAAGTCATGAGCAAGGATGTGAGGAGACTTGCAGCAGTCAGTCACCTGGGCCAAGAGGCAGGAGAGAGATTTCTCCTGAAAAGCTGGTAATCAGCAAAAAAAGGAAGTTGTCCAGATAGAGGGAGTCCCAGGACAGAACAGGATGATGTCTGTGCTTTCACTCTACTCTCTGCCGGTAACCAGGTCCAGCGATAAAGATCCAGTCCAATCAGGCCAGGAGGCCCAACTCCTGCCAGGCTGCCCCAGGGCAGAGCATGAACCAGGCAAAGGCCAGCTCTGACCTGCTTCAGCCCCTTCAGTCATTCGAGAAGACTGATAGGATAACAATAAGGACCTTGTTGGTGTAGGGTAAAGATTAGCTGCTCTAATGATGATAAAGAGGCCTTACAGGGTAGCTCAGAAAGGTGCCAGGGGCTGTAATGTAGCACAAATAATGATCACCATACAGGAAGAACAAGCAGGGTCACTCAAGCTCCGTTGAGCTGCATCCTAGGTAGGAAGAGGACATGCTACCTTCTATACTTTTCCTCAAACTCAGTCCCATCTTCATTTCATTCTTTTGTTTTGAAAATGGACCATCCACTGGTCTCCAGGGGGCCATTGGTTCCTGGCACACTCTGCCACAATTTATTTCACCTGAGAGACACAACTGGGCTCTCGTGGTAGAGAGGCTGGCCCCCCCAGTTGATAGAGATTGACTGGCATCTCCATCAAAGCTAGACAGCCACAAAATGGATGTGCGAACTACACTCAGAGCTAACATGGTCAGCGACATAGTGGGGATAACTGCTTTCTTCTTTGCTGCCCGAAGAGCAGGAATATCCCTACAAGGGAGCCTAAGAGTCTATTCACTGTGCTGTGGGGTCATTGCCTTTGCAAATACTCTCAGAAAATGGGGATCAGCAGCACCGAGCTCACAAGGTGGAGGTAGTCTTCCTGTAGCCACTGCTACCCATAGACAAAATACCTTCCAAAATTCCCTTCAGACTCAACACCATCACTTCCTTACACTCAACACCATCACTTCCTCACACTCAGCGTCCTCACTCGGTATTCATTCAGTCCCTTCCTCAGTTCCTCTCACTTTTCACACTCAAAGATGCCCCTGCTCACCAGGTAGTTGTCCCCGTGTTTGGACCTCAGCATGCGTGTCACCTCCTCCAGATTGTGCAGGTAGGATTCCTCAGAGCACCCAGTAGGGAAAGACACGGCAATGATGCGCTCGGTGATGTAAGTGAGGTCCAGCTCATGGTCCTCCATGGTGGAGCTCTGTGTCAGCAGCCTAGAGAAAAGAGAGGAGTCAGGAGGAGCCATGATACCTTAGTGGAAGTGGCGTCACATGGCACGGAATACATCACCAGGACATTCACTCTGGTTTCATTTCTAGGTTTTTCCATCACCAAAGGAAAGAATCTCTATTACCTTCAAGCCCTGTCTTGGAGAATACAAGTGACCAACCAGGAATAAAGAGAAAGAGACTGGTAGTCATGTTTCAAATCAGAGCCATGGCTAGAAGGGGAGAGCCTCATCTCAAGATGAGGCGCAGTCAGCACCATGCAGCTGGAAGATGTATCTAGGGCAGGGTTCCTGCTAAGAGCAGTTAGGCCAGAGAACAAGCAAGTCTCTCTTCAGCATGGAGCATGAAAGGAAGGTGTAATGACAAGAGGGCAAAGGAGGAAGAGGGAAAGAATTTCACCTGGTGCACAATTACAGTGTACTTTCTGCCCTGGAGGAGGGGATGCTAGGATCTATCAGGGGACTATGTGTGGGTTGGAGAGGTACACCACCAACCCAAGCATGCAGGATGAGGGCAAGAGCTTGGTGAGAAGACGGGAATAGTAGAGGACCAAGCCTCTTGCAGGCAGCTTTCCATGCTTGCTTCCCTCATCAGTAATGGCTGCAGGGGTGGGATAAAAAGAAAAACATCCACACATACAGGGCAATAGCTTTAGTGAACCAAGTGGGATATGTGGCTTTTATGGGATGTGGTTTCCATTTAACCAAAGACAACCAACCACCAACTTTGGGGACTTGTGGTAATTCTTTGCTTATTACTACAATGTGTTTCCCCTACTATGTGTTTACTTAGTTTTGAAAAATTTCAAAAACTATGAGATGGTATAACAAATTTCTCAGTACCCATCATTCAACTTCAAAATAGCCACAGAAATCAACCATTTCCAACAATACCCTCATCTCTTTCTCCACTTTGACTATTCAGAAAAGACTCAGGTATTATATCATTTCATTGAGAAATATATTTATAAAAGATACACATTTCTGAAAAATATCTACAATATCATTATCATACCTACAAGGTACAATATCATCAGCTATCCAATACCATATTTTTCTTTTGCTGCAGATATATTAAAGTCAGGATCCAAATTGCTATGATGGTTGAGTTTGTTTTCTCTATATTATTCATCAGACATGAATACAAAAAACAGCTTGGTAAATTTTGAAACTAAGATTCTTTAGTGCACTGATATAAAAATAAATAAGTGACATGACTTCTAGGCCAAGTAACATGACTCCGCCTTTAGAGACCATCTACATGTGAGCACTGTAGGCCTCACTCCCGCAGAGGCAAGCAGAGCATGTTGCATATGCTGGGATTACATGGAATTTTCCCCCAAATGGATGGGCTTTCATAATCAAGTCATAACCATGTGATCATTTATCGAAAGACCACCACTCTTTACACCATTCAGGCTTTTAATGCCAGAAAAAGGGCACGAGCACAGTATATATCACCATCCCGCATTTTTCCCCCAACTTGTCTCTTTTCTTTCAATTTTTTAATATTGATTGCATATATATATATATATGCAAGCATATATATGTAACTATATATGTATAGTAACTATATATGTATAGTTACATATATACATATGTATATATATGTATATATATATATATATATACACACATATATCACTATATAACCCAAGGTTCTCCAACCTCCTTATCACTCGTGAACTACCATCTTAATCTCCTGTTCCCATCTCTCCCCCAATTTTAACTCCTTCCCTTGCTCTATGCTTCAATTCTGCTGAGAGTTAGTTTTAAGTTTTACTTGTCCTTTTGTTTCTTTGCTTTCTCTATATCCCACATATAGGTGAGATCATCTAATATTTCATTTTTCTTTCTGAATTTTTTTCTGCTAGCATGATTCCTTCTCAGTTCATCCATGTTATCACAAATGCATCAAATTTGCCTTTTTTTGAGTGCACCCAGCATTTATTTTAAAATCAAAAAAGAACTAGCGATTACTAGAACAAAGGAACACCATGTCCATGTCTCCTCTGAGTTCAAACCCAAAGCCAGAGACACAGAAAGTAACCACATGACTGTCACTCACCTGGATGGCTTATCGCAGGAGAGAGGGGTGGATAATGAGGAGACTTCCAGAACCTGCAAATGACAGATACTGGTCATTCTGACAACTCCTTATCCTGTGAGTCACATAAGGCCAAGCCCAGAGGAGGAACAAGGACAGTTGTTCAGCTTCATTCATAAGTGGTAAGTCAGACACCCTAACCACTGCTTCTACTTACCAGCTTGGGAGGGCTTCTGCATAATGGGGTATCTGAGCCCTTAAACTTCAAATCCCAATTAAGACAGTGCCATTCACCAATAGCAGCTGCCAGTGTGCCAAGTGTCCCAAGTGTGCCAGTGTGCCCAGGAAGGACAATGAGACACGCCTCATCATGGCAAGGTATGGAGGTCCCTGAGTATGTCTGTATTTATCTGCCCTCATTACTACCATTCCTGTTTAGATTTCCTTGAAAGTACCCATCAATGACAGAAAATTCTACCTCTAACTGCTCTTTTTTCTTAAAGTCTATCCAAAAGGGAGGAAATGCATCAGGTTACGAATACAGTGTACATAATATAGTGCCCGTGTGTATATGTGAGAATGAGAATGCGTGAACCTATGTGACTGTGAGTATACAAGTATAAGAGTGTGTGTTGGGGGGGGGGCTGTGAGAGTAAGAGAAGAATGAGTGTGAATGTGAATGTGTGGAGTGTTATGCTACCTAAAAAGTTATATATTACACTATTTCAGAAGATACATTTAGTAACTTCCTGGTCGAAACTGCCCCCTATATTTTAGAAAGGTGAAACTGAGCCTCAGAGAAGAGAGAGGTCTTATGAAAGTTGGTACAGGAAAGAGAAACTCAGAGATCCCAAACACAGCTCCCTGATTGCCTTTCCTAGTACACAGCTCCGATCTCTCATGTCATCTTAGGGTCCCTCCCTACCCACAACATCTCTGGACCCTGCTCTGTGGATCTTCCTGGGTACACACTGGGTAGATAACACTCAGCAACCTGTGCAGCAGGGCACAAGATCCCTGGTTCTCCTTTTGCTCCCCCACAGTCCTGGCCCTCAGGATTCCTTTTTCAAACACAACCCCTTTTTCAAACACCTGAGCTGCCATTCCAGTACCTGACTCCCTGTGGCTCTGACAGTATAAAACAAAGTGATAGGAAGTAATACCCAACTGACTTTTAAGACTTCCCCCCACACCCTATGCCTGCACTGTTTGGGGAGCCCAGTGATTTTGCTGTTCTCCCCAAAGTCCTGCATCTAAACTTGAACATCTCAGAATAAACAAACCCCAAATAATGTTTCCTTTTTTTTTCTAGTGAAATATGAACTTTCAGTGGAGAATCCATCATTGTGTACAAAAAGCATTTAAAAGTTGCAAAGCAACTTAGCAATGCAAGGAATGCATCCTGAGAAAACAGAGAAGTGTATAAACTTATACTGATAGTACTCATGCACTATTATGTATATACAGTAAAAAATAAACAATAGCCTAAAAGGTCAGCCACATGCTTGGTCTCCATTAGGTAAAATTGTCTAAGAAGAATGCCCTGCAGATGGCAATGGATGTGCTGGCACAGGAGAGCAAACGGCATAGAAGTCAGCACCATGGAAACAGGGCATACCACACACACACACACACACACACACACACTCTTGCAAAAATATCTGACCAGACTGCAGTAGTTTATTTATGGAATGCTCTATTACCTTTTGTCCTTATTTTTTCTTCATGTACATGTTTCCCTTTTCTAGCTCAAACATTTACTTCTGTTAGTAGAGGGAGAAAGGACAATGGCCCCAGTGTCAACACAGAATTTCTAAGTCTCCACATTTCTAAGGAGGTTTCCCTGCCTGCCACTCGCAGGTGCTTTCTAGGAAGGCATGCAAAAAGAAATCCACCTTTTGGGCCTGACAGGACATACTGGCGCTGGAACCTCCCTTCCCCACCTAGAGTCATTGGCTGAAGTTGCAATGGCTGAAGTGTGGCCCCATCTTGTGCCACGCCAAGTCACAGCCATGGTCACCGCTTGCAGAGTTGCCCCAGCTGCCCTTCCTCCTGATAACATCCTTTCCACTTGGAGTAATTCACCAAAGGAGGTGGATCAGTGAGTCATAAACCGCACCCCAACTCCAACAGACTGATGGTCCCTGCCAGGTTTTCAGCCAACCAGGAGAGCCTAACCACCCAGTGTTTGAGGACCCACCCCTGCCCTTATGACTATAGTACAAGACACATGGGCCATTTATTCCCTTTAATTCATCTAGCTTTCACATTTCATTACCATCATTCTTCTGTCATGAAGACAATTTATTATCAAAGTGGGACACTATATAATTTATAGAGAAACAAGTACATGAGGTCAAGCTGCTTTCTATTCCACTGATTTACAACTAAACACAAGCCTGTCTTACCCCTAGAGGTGTGAAATGGAAGTCATGTGAGACCACTACCCTTAACTATCAACTAGCACAAAGGGACTTGATTCTGTGACTTGGAATGTTCTAAGCTATCCTGCATTTCCACTAAGAAGATACAAATTCTGGCCCAATATTTTGTGCAAACGTACAATGACAAAACAAGAGAGGAGCAAGTCATTCCTGCTGAGAGATGGGAAGTGCCCAGCCCTTGACAATGAAAGCAGCATTGATGTGACCACCGCTCCCAGACCCCAGCTGCTATGACCGAGGGCAACTCCCCAATCTCACTCCTGACCTGCAGCACATGAGTTCCCAGGAGGCAGCAGTCTCCTCCGGCAGCCTTAGCTTTTTGCTCCCTCTACTATCCTGCCTTGAAGGTTCACAAGAGTCACTGTAGTTGTAGCTATAATTTCCCTAAAATCAGCACATGGACTCACAACATTGTCTGCTCCAAAGGGTACATCACTGGCAGTTTCTGAGTCCCAAAAAACACTGGTGCCCAAGGGGTTAAGTGAGGTTGGGGCGGGTCTACCTGGGCAATGCCTGTGTCCTTGCACCAGCCTCAAACCCCTCTGTGTCAGATGATTCCCAGTCAGCCTTCGTCCTCAAACAGTCCTCAGCTCCAGCTCCCTTCGTATGGATGAATTTAAAATAGATGATTCACAGAAAGACTGATTGATAGATGCCAAGATAGATAGCATATAGCGAGGTGACTGATGGGATATATAAGAAATAAAAGAAACACATATATGAATAAGTAAATACATATATATACACAAACATATCTACATACATAAACTATAAGCACAGGGGCGGGTCTCAGGCCATGTTCCCATACTTCTCAGTTTCACCTGTGACCAGTGCTAATTCAGACAGTAACCCGCACTGGTTGAGAATGATCGGATGACGTGTATGTGTAAATTTGTCAGCAAAAAGTGAACTTTTTAAAGGAAGTCTCTTGGGCTTCTCAGCTCTACTTCCCCCAACCCATCACCTAACCTGCTGAAGCATGATCGGTCAGAAACCAGCACCAAATGCCGGGAATTTGGAGGGGTTGTGCTAAGAGGCATGGGGTGCTCCTGTGGTGGGGGCTCTTACAAAGGGAGAGCACTTCAGGTGGAATATCGCCAGTGCAAAGGTAGGACTACATGCATGCCAGGAAACAAAAGAGACTTTAAGAGGCAATGAAAAGTGCAGAGAAAGACTGAACAGGGACTGAGGGGGAGCTGGATGAAGAAGAAAGGCTTCTCATCAGTGCAGGGGCCCAACAGGCTAGAAAGAAAGCAAGTCATGCGCCCTCATGCTCATCCTCCTCACTCACAGTAGCCGGCCTCGCATAGGATGGAGAGTTTGAGTGCATGTACTGCCCTGGGGTTCATTATGGAAGGCAGCACTGTTCCAGCCATGTCACCTGAAAGACCCATTAACCAGTTGCCCATCTGGTTCCAGTCAGAACTTCAGTAAGCTCAGTAACATGGTTGTGCTCTCAACACAAAATGAGAAATTTGGTTTTGGAAAGTGTATGTGAACAGAAGAAGGTGTGGTAGCAACTTCTGACACCAACACTGTAGTCTCTTTCCACCCTCAGCCCCCACTGGTCCACACCCAGTCCTGCCTAACCATTCCACGTGTCAGACAAGAAGCACAGATGTTGGAGGTCTTTTCCCAAGGAAATAGCCCAGTCCTAAGTCAAGGAAGGCAGAGAAAACACCATCAATTCATCATTTCCAAGACAATTTCTGCACACTAAAACCCCCAAGAAGGAACAATTTAATTCAGGGGCTAACCTTCAAGAAGCAGCACAAACTTTCCACAACCCCACACTTGTCAGGGTGGGGAAGGGGTTATGCTGCCTCTGTGTCTTCATTTGAAAGCACAGAATATACTCCTTGGGGTTCACACAACAAACTCCCTTTAAACACCGCAGTACATTTTGGCCGGGCACGGTGGCTCGTGCTTGTAAGCTTCAACCTATGAAGCGGCCGGGGCTAGGGGCTAGGGATCGTGGTTCGAGTCCCACCTGGGGCCCGTAGCGAGACCTAGTTCCAAAAAAAATAGCTGGGCGTGGTGGTGCGCGCCTGTAATCCCAGCTACCTGGGAAGCTGAGGCTGGGGATTGCTTGAGTCTGTGGTACTCCGGGCAACGAGAGCCTGCCGTTCCACGGGCAAAAATAGCAAGATCTAGTCTCAAAAAAACAAAAAAAAAACCACCGCAGTACATTTAATGGCTTAAGATTGACTGAGGAACTTATTCAAGGTTCAATGAAAAGAAACATTGCCCCTTAACCTCATAGGAGTAACATAGGACAATCTCTCTGCTTGTGACCTCAGACCTCAGATCTGCACTGCACACTCCTTTTGTCTGGTATTTTACAAGAAAGAGGGTTGTCCATCCACCAGACAGCCTCCAGAGGTTGTTTAGTGACCAAGGCGACATCCCTCAGAGAGAAGTGTGGTGCTTCCTCCCTCCTTCCCTGGCCTCCATGTGGTACAGCAGCTCCACCTACCTCTGCCAGGCTCAGTCTCCACCCAGCCTCTGTCACCTACGTCCTCTTTGGCACACGCTTATCTTCCCTGCAATTCTGAAGGCACTGAGAGAAAAAGAAGGGATACAGGAGGAGGCACCAGTAGAACTGTGCTGAAGGTTAGACCTGCCACAAGTAAACGGCAAAGCTGTTGCTACTCCAGCCATTTCCCCTGAGAGACTGGGAGTTCATCGGCTGTGTCCTGTGTGGAACCCGAGAGGAGCCACTGCCATCCCTGGGCATCTCCCTCTTCTGGCCAAATGCCAGCTCTGAATCCCTAGAGCACATGCACTCTGGCAAGAAGCAGAGAAGTGTCCACCAGACAGAAAGTCAATGCTTTCCAGAGAAGCTCTCTTGCTCAACCTAGTCTTAAATTCTGAATATGCACATGCTTGTTAATGGGCTTTTTTATATTTAACACAGAAAAAGCAAGAGCGATTTTCTGGCTGTGGGACAGAGACTCACATGGTTATCTTTCAAGAGAGGGCAAGGACTACAGGGATTTTACCAGGTGACACTAGCCCCTTTTATTAAGAGAGACAGAGCTTGGAGTGGATCTTCAGTACGCTGTGCACAGACCAGAGACAAGGATGGATGACATGGGGACAAAAACCTCTTTCCTGGTGAGAAACTCATCCAGGCTTTGTCAAAGAACAGGGCTCCCCACCAGACTGCCTGGAGTCAAATGTCAGGCTCTGCCATTTGACACCTATGATCCTGGAGAGGTCCTCTGAGCACCTCAGACTCAATCTGCCTTCCTCATCTTCCCAGAGCAGGGATCACAGTCCTAGATTACCTTGGGATCACAGACCACCCAGGGCTTGTCAGCTGTTTACGTGATGCTCCTGTAGCACAACACCCTACCACAAGCACCCTACCATCCCATACATTCACAACTCCACATCCCACAGTTTCCACTAATTTTCATGCTGCCTTACAAGTGCCCCTCCCATGGCATACCACCTTATAGTGTGCCATACTATTGCATATCATCCCACACAGAGTCTCATTCTAAAGAACATCATCCTATAGTGCCCCATTCCATAAAACACCCTTCTACCACCACCAGGGTACCCTTCACAAAGACTAGCTGGCAGCTCCAGAATACCTGGAGATATGAGTTCAAATATCTTTGAGAACTGCTTTGCCATTGCCCCTTCCCAAGAGGCACTGGAAGAGAGGACAATTTGTACACACTTTCAGCCTCGTTTGGGAGCAGATATGGGGATATCCACCTACTTTCCTATTGTGAGTAGTGGGGGGAAATAGAGGGTTTCATGGTTCTGGCCAGAAGGGGCCTTAGGATGAATTTCACTGGAGACACCAATGGCAAAAGCCAACATGTGCATCCAGAGAGGGAGGCCTGGTTTTGTGGGTTTTGTGGACATTCTCGGCCATTTGTGCAAACTCCTGTCAGTCCTACCTGAGCATGAGCAAAGGCACTTACAGACAGTGGGCAGGAGTCATGTAGGGGCAGCAGGGAGGCTGAATGCTCACCCACTCCACAACAAAGCTTCCCTGAGATCCACACAAGTCTCAGCAGAAAATGGGGTTCCAACTCTCTAGATCCAACTGTGAGGTAAGCCGTTCAGCTCAGGAGAGCTGGGTGCTTTATCTGTGTGATTTTTGACTAATTATTCTCATGAATGTCTCAGGGTAAAAGAACTTGGTGTAGGGAAGACCTGACACCCTTATGAACCCTAACCCCTGCCAGCTATGGAATGTGCAGTCAGGATATCTGTGAGTTTCAGCCCATCCTTTCAATGGGATCAAAATATGCTCCTCTGAGGTTGTTATGGAATACTGAGTAATGACAGGAATCTGCCTGAAGCAAACAAGACAGCTACAGCTTATCGCACTAGGAAGGAGCCATCTAGCAGATGCAGATCTCCCCCTAGCCTTTTCTTAAACATGGCTGTTGACATATCCCTCTTCCACTGGGCCTGCTGCACTATTTCCAATTCTTCTTTCCCCTAATCTACCCCTCCTGACACTGTTCTGTCACAGGTGGCTCAGTTGTCCTGGGAGTGACACAAAAAGCCTAAAAACATAGACTTTGCCCTTGAAGTATCTAAATAGTTCAGATTTCCCCATGTCCTTGTTTTCTTAGCCCAAATTCCCCCCACATGAGAGCTGATACTGTCTCATGACCAGCATCAGCGGTGTGACTAACCACGGAGCTTTTCTTTGATCCGATCGGGGGATCTCCAGCCCTCTGAGCAGCCACCCTGCAGCATATAGAAACACTCGCCATGCTAAAACCCTTTCTGTCTGCTGAAGGATGCTCTCCTCCACTTGGCTGCAAGGCTGCTCAGAGACCAACCCAAAGGCAGAGGCATGAGAAACACACCAGCAGGACTCACCCTATCCTCTTTTTCTCACTCAGACATCCAGACCCAAATTTTTGCTTCCTTAGGAAATGCTGAGGATGAGTGGTGAACATTTATTTTTTCATATTTTCTGAAGAAAAAGGTATAGTCACTGAATCACCTGAGACAAATATCCTGAAGACCTCCACATAAGAAACAAAAAGTGACTGGTAGAAGAGTGGTGTAGCCTTGGTTTCAGTGAAATGAGGAGGCCAGGGTACTGTTCACACACCCAAGTAATGGGTGTCTGCCCTGAAAGCGTCAACACTCCATGGCTCAACTGATATCTGTGTTTCCAGCAATCATCTTGGAGTAGATGGCAAGCTTCCTACGGGCTTCTGTGAAGAGTGATACTTGAAAAAAGCAACACAGGAAAGAGACAACAGAGATGCATGGTGGCCAGACAAAGCCTGGCAAGCTGACATGACTGGTCAGCTTTGCATGCAGGTGAGGGCGGTGACAACAGTCAACATACCATGTGCTCTGCTCACCACAGTCTCCTTACCACTGATCCACAGAAGAACAGGGAAAGCAAGTCAAGGCATTCAAACCCAGCCCCATTCAAGCCTAGCCCCATAACAAAGCAGGTGAGAGGCACAGTTAGGCCTCCCTATGCCAGTTCTTGGCCCTCACCATACCGACCCTGCAAAACCCCAGGACGCACAGCCAGCACTGGGCACCCTAGAGGTACCCCACAGTCACCAGGTCTGCTCTCTGGTAAACGAAGGTAGATGAAGGCCACTCTCCAAGTAGAGATTAAAATCTCTGAATCTCTGAAGGGTCTAATATGTGACCTTGGGCTGGGACCGCCCTCCCAGAGTCAAAGAGGCTCCTCCCAGTCTCCTCAGTCTCCTCCTCTATCACAGCATCTCCCAACTACAGCAATATCCTCTGCAAGGTTCCTGCGGGATATAGCAGCCTGCCACGCACCCTGAACACGGACTGGCATAGGGTAAATGTGTTACGAGCATCACCCAGGAAACACTCTATTGTAACATTAGGATTTCAACCCACTCTAATATGGACTGAAAGGAAAGGGAGAATGAAGTGCTATCATGAGAATCATTCAGTAAGCTGTTTTCTTTTGTCAGCAAGGCAAACCTGAAGACTCAATAGCACCTATCAACTCACACTCAACATATGTGCACAAACATACAGACACAGTAGATATGTCTTGGGGGTGTCCCAAGTTTCACTTTGACAAGGTAAGAGATTGGGTTTCAGCCTGGCCCATGAGGTACTGGGTGAGCCACCACATTCTCCCTATTTACCAGCCCACCCTGAGCATCAACTTTACTCCTAATCCCTGACTCATGATCCTTTCAGTCCCAACATGCTGCTCCCTCCTGCCCCAGGGTCTTTGTACATGTCCTGCACCATCTGGTATGCTCCTTACCTACCCACCCACCCTATCTTCTCCTGGCTAACTTCCACACACCTAGCACTTCCAGCTCAGAGGTCACTTCCTTAGCAAAGTGATCTCATATAGCCCCTGCCAGCTCTCCCAATGTATATGTCCTGTCTAGTGCTGCCTTTTTGATTGCACAAAAATAAATAGTGTGTGGATTTTGAGCTAAACACTATACCACCACCCCCTGCCGCACCCCTCCCCAAAGTCATGGTAGAGTCACTCTGTGCAGCATCTACCTGTAGCAGCAGAAAGAACAAAAAGAGGACCAAGATGAAGAAATCATCTGGTCATTTAAGGGAACATGGGGCTACTGTTTTCACATCTCAGTAACAAAGACCTTGTTAGTTATTTTAAGATTACAAAGTAATAAATGTACGATAGTGGTTAAACAGGCAAATCATTTGAAAAAGGAGCAGGAAGAAAAGCAATAAATCTCCATATCTTAGCAAGAGTATGACACATGGAAGCAATGAAACTGGACTTGATTTGGGAAGGAACTGCTCACTGGGTAGCCAGGTGATGGAACTAGACAATCATGTGGCTTGGCTCCACGTGGCTTATAAAACGTGGATTTTGCTTGCTGTCTCAGGTGAAACTCGGTTGGCTGTACCTCCCCAGGCGCAGGCTTCAGTAACACATGTTTTCTTAATGCTTTCTCCTAGAATTTCTTAGGACCTCCACAAGCACCGTGTGCAAGCATTTCAGAAGCATCTAGGTCCCATAAGACAAGAAACTTAAAACAGAGGTGCCATGCCCTCAGTTAATCCCAGACCACTGACCATCCCTGGCCTAACTCATCCTTGCTCCTCTTCACATTAAAGGCAGCACCGGGAGCCCTGGGCAGAGTAGCAGCTGTGTCCCTGCTTCTCACCTTCCTGACCCATTCTGGCACTCAGGTAAAGACCAAAGAACAAAAGCATTTCCATGGAAGCCATACCAGGAACCTTGGCAAGATCCAAAAGGCAGAGGACTCCAGCTTCATGAGGCACCATTCCATGCTGCACCTACCACTGGAGGAGACAAGTGCGCTATAACCAGTCCCACAAAACAGAACAAAAGGGCTGCTTGTATCACTGAAGCCAGGTTCACCAGAAGCACATGGGGCTGGTGAGAGGGCACATGGCAGCTATGTACTAGGGAGGGAGCCCAACTAAATGGATCAAGCAAAACACCTTTAAAGGGCTGTTTTTGTTTCTCCAAGCAAAGAGAAAATATAGTCTTTTTCAAAGGCAACAGCCAGTCACATTCAGTTGAAAAACATAAAGGCATTCATTTGTTCATTCCTTCACTAGCTCGAAACACAAGAACAAAGCACACAGGCTGCTGAGTCCTTTGGCCCGAGTTTGAGCCAGCACTAACCTCTTTCTTAGCTTCAAACTACAAGAAATCACTCCACCTCTCTGTGACTCAGTTTCCTCACTTGGAAAGTAGGAATGTGAAAACGAAATCAGGGAGCGTTTGTAAGGTGCTACGGACAGAGCCAGGCCAGTAGCATGTGCTGAATAAATATCAGCTATGCGTTTGAACATGACACTGGGTGGCAGACAGGGACAGGGCCCTGAAAGGCATTTTTCCCACATGTGCACACTAACTCCAATAACCCAAGCAGAGACTGCAGCACCATCAACCATCCAAGAAATAAGACTCGGAGGAAAAACAATTTCCCAAGGTCACACAGCAGGCAAGAGGCTTTCTTCCCCCCCCCCCCAACCAATAATAACAGAAACAATTCATTATCAAGATTGCTAACTTAATTTTTTTTCTTAAACGTGAAGATCACCATGAATTGCCAGAATAAATAAACCAGCTAAAATTAGTTTTAAAAAAATTTTTTTTCATTTGCCCTGTTCAACCTTAAGAAGTGAGGTTCATTCAGACTGAGATAGTATCTGTGATTATCTGTCACCAAATAGCCAGAAAATGAAGGTACACAGGCCATTTGAGCCATATGGTAGGAGGAGGCTGATAAAGGCAGACAAGCAGGGAGGAAGGGAGAACGTGCCCAGGGCAGGCAGGAGGGTGACGTTCCCATAAAGGGCTGGCAGGGCAGCAGTCTTGGAACACAGTGGGGCCAGATGAAACTTTCACTGCCCCGTCCCCAGAGTTAGGACAGAGGAGGGAAGGCAGAGAGAGCCAGGGCCAAGTGACAGGGCAGCCCCTTAGTGGGCAGATCCTCTGGAAGGAACTTACTGTGATCACGGCCAGGGCTTTCCTCACAAAAGCAGCTCCCGCTTCCTGCCTGATCCTTCCCTGTGTACACTCCGGCACCCTCCCTGCCACTGGCTTACGTGACAACAGGACTGGTGCTGCAGGGGGACAGTCTCGGGAGCTGCGGCGCCAGGAGCCGGGAGGCACAGCCTACCCACAGCTGAGCGCAGGTCCTGCTGCAGCAGCACGCATGCCTGCACGTGGGCATGGGACAGTGTTTGCCTGGGGCTGAGGTTGGCCTTGCCAAGGCCTGCAGGAACCCAGAGAGACCAGTCAGAGCCACACAGAGCAGAGAACTGTGCCAGCCTTGTCTTCAAGATCCACCCTCATGATGCAAAAAGGGTGGGCAGAGCAGCGGGTCTCCTGTGCCCCAGAATGCCCTAGGCGAGCAGTCCACTGCAGATGGCTTGGAAGGCAGGTTGCCAGAACTGTATCCCAAAGGAAAGAGTTACCCAATACATCGTAGCCTCCCCTTCTTCCATCCCTTCCCTCTTTTACTACTTTCCTCTGACTCGCTTCTCCCTTTTCCTCTTGCTTTCCCCATCTCCCCACTCTCTCGGTCGCCCCCCACACACTTCTTCCCCCCACCACCTCTCCCTATCTGCTTCCTTTCTAATTCTACCTCACTGTAAATATAACTTGAGTTGGTTCATACCAAAAGATTTCATATAATTAACAAAATGTTTTAACTTACACAAAACCAAGAAATGAACACAAAAGCTGTCAGAGAGTTTACCGGGAACTGGCACGCTGGAACCTACATAGGTTAATTCCTGAAAGGCCACACTCTGAGTTTCCCTGGGGCAAACACAAAACGGAAGCTGCAGCTCTGTGTGCAAGTCAGCTGTGAGAACAGGACGGACTTATAGGTCACCCAACCTGTCTGGGCTGGATTCAATTTGGTCACTCGGCAGTCAGACCAAGAGGGAAATGTTGGTCTCCAGATGTGGCCAGTGGACTTCCCTTCAGACCTGCCCTATCCTGATGCCTAGGCCTCCCAATAAGGATGACCCCACTGAAACCTGAGTGGGCAGACAGGGTCAAGGAAGCAGCAACTATCAGAGACCTCAGATGACAAAAAGGTCTGCTCCAAAGCAGGTCAACCTCTGCTGCCAGCTATCCCCAAACCTAAGGTCATGGCCCCACAACACAGTCCCTTTTCCCCAGAATGACACCACCCAATGTTGCTTTTGTTGTCCTACTTCTGTTTCCCATTTCAATGGGAAGACCCTGAAAAGAACAGAGGCAGGATTCAACTGGGTACTGTCTTGATAAACGGCACAATGTTGGCAGTATCACATGAGACCTGTTCACTTTTGTTCTCCTCCATGTAAGGGAGACTATTCCTCACCCAGGGGGTCCCAGACTTGCCTCCTATGCTCTTAGCAGTCCATAGCAGAGAACCTCAACCATAAAATATCTCCTTGGTTTTTCTAATTCATGCTAATGTTCATATCAAGGAAACTATGCCTTCTAAGTTACCTGGTGGCAATTTAAAAAAGTAACCAAATAAATGGGTAGATAAACATCCTGATAAATGACAGGAGGTAAATTCTCAAGGATTAACCTTAAAAATAAAGCCTACCAAGAAAATAATGTCAATCTACAGCATATATAATATATTAGACAAAGTCACCCATGAAGTTAACTCAAATCCTGACTGAAATAGTTCTTTTCATTCAGGGAAGGAAATAAAGGTCCTGGCACCAAACTGATCTGTTCAAGGCTACCTGGCTACTCGGTAGAAGCCACAGCTCACCGAAGTCAGTGCTCTGGGCCCAAGGTCCTGTTGCCCCTCCCCAAGGACACACCTATATAGCAGACTGGAAATTCTATCTGGGTCTCTGTCAAAAGTCACCTTCACTAGTTAAGTCCTAGGCAGACCATGTAAATGTTGAAGTTGAAAATACCCTGGAAGTTACCAAGAATCCACCAAACATCTGTTCCCAAACTTGTTTATGCTAGAGATATCAGTTATCATGATCAGAGTTTCAGGAATTATTGTACAAACCATCCAAATGTGAGCATAAAAAGAAAGAAATTTAGATCTATTCTCCCTACACTGGCAGTCACCAAAGTCACTAAGGTCAATAGGACAGTTGTAACAGGTGGGGAAGTCCAGGAGTGGTAAAGTCTGATGATCTCATGGGTAGCTTTAAGCTTTCATAACACTTTAAGGAAACTCAAGAGGGAGTTTTAGGGGATTCGTTGTGAGTGTGCATTATGCAAAAACAGGATAAGGTTTCCCCCAGTCCCACCAATGAAGTAAAAGACATGACAGGTGAAGACATCAAACACTGCTGCTTATTTTCAAACATAACTAAACGCTAAAGTGAGTAACATTTAGGATTCTATAATCAACTGATATTTCTATTCCATAGCCATCTACACATTCTGCTCATTTCAAACAACAGGTTTGACTGGATGTGATAGCAAAAGATTACAGATGTTGATGTGCAAGCAATAATCATTCCCCTTACTGTTGACCATCATGAAGCAGGAACCTCATAGCATGAACCGCAGCACAGGGTTGTTTTATTGAAGCCCATTTTAGTGAACTGAGCTTGACGGCCACCCCAGGCACAAGCCAGGCTTGAGCCCCAGAACCCCTGGGTGTCTAAAATTGTTTGCCTGAGCAGTGGCAGCAGTAGCACGGGGAGATATTTTCTTGCACCACCAACCAAGTGTGCAGCACTCAGACCACTCATGCAGTGGCAAGATTCACCCCCATCCCCAGTACAAACTGATCCCTGGGTTTATGGCAGCAGTGGTGGCAACGGTTGCCCCACCCCAGAGCAGACCAGCCCTGAGACTCCAACCATAGATGCGACAACTAAGCCCTCTGGCTGCTAGTCTGGCCCACCTGGAAGGAGCATTTGGCCCCGTAGTGGCAGCTGGGTGCTGAAGCTCTGAGAAGCAGCTGGGAACTGCCCATGGTGTGCTGGATCAACATATTGGGCTGCTACTGCATTGTACCTGCCTTCAGTCCTGCCTCTGATGTTGCCTGCAAGGAGAACCAGTCTCAAGGAACTGTTTGCTACTGACTTATGTCAATAGCTCATGAAGCGCTGCAACACTGTTGTCTCTGACACTGCCTTCTGGTGACCAGCAGCATTAACTCGTTCTAACCAACACTACTAACCAACACCGCTAAGTAGTGTCCAGTGGTCTGTTCTAGCACCTTTAAGAGCTGTGCACAGTTTCTGATTGTCCAGCACTGCCTTCTAGTGCTGTTGCATGTGTCACTGTCTGCCCGGTAATGCAGCACTGGTGAGCCTGACTTCGCTGTGGGCTGCTGGGGTGTTGGCCTCAGCAGCCCTACGTATGAGAACCACCAGCCTCTACCATGAGTTGGATCCTGGCCCAATGTTTCCTGGTGTGCCACAAGCTCCAGTCACTCATTGAAAGATCTTGCACAAACTGATACAGGGTTGTGAGTGAGGCAGTTTCAGAATTACCTTTGCATGCTGCTCACACTATCTGGAGTGAAACTGCCAGCCATTTGTGGAATTAGGAGTTCCTTCTTCCCAGCTTCTCCTCTGTAACTGAATACCACTACTGTTGTACTCAGCCTGAGCGGAGTCTTGCAATTTCAAGCAAACTGGTGAGAACACACAGACAGCGACTGTACTGCATCTTGGCATTGTTTTACCCATAGAGAGAATAAAGATGGTTAAATCCCACCTTCACTGGAGCCTAAATGCAATGCCAAGTGCTTCCTTACATTGTCTCTCATGACTCCTAAAGCAGCCTCCTGAACGAAGGAGTCCTTATCACCCTCCTCACCTTTGCCAAAAGGGAGCTAAAGTCTAGGCCTGACAAAGAGACGTCAGAAACCAAAGACAGACATTTAGTAGTGGCAGGATTTGGATTCAGGATCTGAGCTCTTATTCCATCACAGATCAACTTTCAACTTCCCTAGCAACTATAAAAGCCATGATCAGTAAGCCTTCCATCAAGGATTCCTCCAAGTTTGGCCTCTCAGGTTTATACAAGAATTGCCTATCATAGTCTCACAGAAAGGGGATAGAGTCAATCCTCTCTAAAAGGCAGATTAGTGGAAAAGGTTATTCTCAAATGATAACAGCTGTCCAGTCTGAGGACTGCTGATCAATACCTAATCAATTGCATGAATGCACTGCTCACAGTTTACCGCAGTGGGTTTTCACAGTAACATGAACTTTGAACAGCCTTCCATACATAAAGCACTAGATAACACATAGGACTACACTTCTATTCATTTCTAAACAGTGAAATCTCTAACAGAAAAGAGTGGCAGTGAACAAGGGCAGCATGAGGCCTTGCTCAACCTCAGTTGTTAACAAGGATGCGAACTCACATTTTTACCATGCTGCTCGTGGCTCATGAATAATTACAAAAACACAGTCATCACTAATTTGGGGAAATCAATTTTATCAAGCAGGCAGGAAAATTTGCAAATACAAAATTCACAAATAATGCAGACTGACCATAATTTAAACTATAAATCTGTAGATCATTCGATATAAAATTATTCACTTATGAAATATCCAAAAATTTCCAAATTCTAATGTTATCACATAACATTATTTAAAAATGTTATATTCCACTATTATTAGTAGTTAAATCCATGTTTTTATATTGAGGATGTCTTACTTTTGCAGGAAGCTTAGTCTTGGAGGACACCTTCCTCCTTGCAACAAAGGTTGCGTATGAGAGGTTAAAGCAGTAATGCTTCCATCTAAAGATATGCAACTTCTCTTCTAGGGGTACTAGTTCCCACTTGTGGATTTTCTCACCCGATTTCAATTTGATAATGTTGAGAAGCATGGAATATTTTCTGAACAGAGCATCTGAAGAATTGGCTCCACATTCTAGAGCAGGAAGGAAAGTTTGTTCCCAAGAGGAAAGGATCTTGGTGAGGCACCCCAAACCAAGGCTGTTATATTTTCATTTCTGCCCATAGCCTGGCAGGATCACTCAAAGTGACCCCAAACAGGGAAGATAGTAACTAGAACACAGTTTCAAATATCAGTTTACATCACAATCACTTAGAAAACCTAGGGGAAAAAAATTCTGTGGACCACACCCAGAATATCTGATTTAAAAGCATAGGGTAAGGCCCCAGAATTTATGTTTCTAAGTTTCTAAGATCTCATATTTAAGCTGATATTGCTGGTCCTGGAAGATACTTTGAGTCACTTGTTTAAGCTATTTGAGCATAGTTTGATATTAAAAACTGTTACTATGTAGATACTGGGTTCATTAATGCATCCCTAGTGGTCACTTTCATTAATTCTCCCCATTTCTCAATCACCTCAGGAACAGGCAGCACAGTCAAAATGTCAACTTGAATAGCTTCCAAAGATAAGGAGTTCACTACCTCAAATGAGTTCAAATATATTTGTAATTCTTAATTTTTCAAAGTTAGCCATTACATTGACTCTAAATCCACACTCAATATCTGAACCTCAGTCCAATTTCTTTCCACAAACAGATCATTTTAAATTAATGAGGGTGGGGGCATTTCCCCAGGTGATAAGGAAGAATGGGCTTGGTTAGTTGGAAATACCATTACGCAGAAATAATGCTTTTAAAAGGGTTTATTAAGTAAATAAAAGTATTCTAAAATACTTTGTACCAACTCCACGACACCTGCTTAAGAACTTCATGAGGAGTTCTTTCAGAGGACACCAATAGGGAATGTCACACTAACCCATCAGGCAAGGGAAGGAAACCAAAAGTACAAAATGGTGACTATATGACCAATAACTGCTGGTGGGTGATTTGTCTAGCGACGAAAGACAACTACTGACCTCATCACAGGTCAGTCAAGGCTCTGTGCCTACGTTCACATGCGCCCATAATGTGGACTCAGGTTCCTGAGTCTCAGGCACCACCTGCTTCTCTATGCATCAGTCATGCCCTTTAAAGGAACACCTCCAACTCCACCACCACTTGAGCTAACCAAAGACACCGTGTTCATAAATATTTCAGTATGTATCTTTGAAGCCATGATCCCAACATGGACAGTGCATTTGTCCCCAACATGGGCAGTATATTTGTTCATAAAATTTAGGTGTTGCATTAGCTGTGTCTGAAAAACACAGAGGCCTAAGCAAGATAAGGGTACTTTTACTTCTGCAAATCCTGGGTGGGGAAGAGAAAATGTATCACCAAGAGGGTGTGAAGAGGGATATTGGAGGCTTTGGTTTTTAGGAGAAAAAGGAGAGAGAGAGGAAGGGAGGGACGGAGGGAG
>PVHY01016627.1:0-33317 GCA_004024945.1 Uropsilus gracilis
TAAAAAAAAAAAAAAAAAAGAATATGTGTGGTCACAGTCATGCTCCCACAAACTGGAGTTTGTAAACCAACTTATGCGGCCAGTTCAGCTGCGAAAGAGGCCATTGCTTTCCATTCTCCTGCCCCGCTTGCTTTCTGCACTCACAGCCCCAGGCCTGGGGAGTTCTCAAGCCCAGTTTTCCTTTCCTCCAGAAAGCAGCCACAGCCCCGAGTCAGGGATTGTGCGCGCCTGGGCTCCCTGTGCCATCTCCCTTTGACTTTGTAAATGACCGCGCTGCACAACATATTTTCTTTGGAGTTTATAGGAATAATGGAAGTGACATAAAACTGTGCAGCCGGATTCAAATGAAAGGACAAATGTAGTTGGCCAAAATGAACAATTATAGGAAACAAAGGGAAAATAACGATTAAAGATCTTTCATTACAGCCGGCTAATTATCATGAGTTCTGGACTTAACTGTTCAGGCATAGAATTAAAAACCTTAATTATATTGTCACCTTTGTCTCTCAGCTCCCATTGCCACAAATGAATCCATTTACTGTAAGTGCCGCTGATGAGCAGAAATTGATGGCAGTCCCAGTGAGGTGGGAGAGGGGGCCCAGGCGTGGGAAGGGGGTGCACCAGACAGTACACCCAGGCCCGCACAGCTGGGCGGCATCTGCATTCCAGGACATTATAAATTAGAAACACTTTTAATGAGACAAATACAGGTTTGATGGATCTTATGATTTCTTCTCCCCTTCAAACGGCTAACAACGCTCCTCCTCTTTCTTTCTTTCTATTAGAGCTGGCCTCTTGTTAAGTGATTGCGTTAATGGTCTTTGGAGACAGGCGGAGTGTAGGAGGACAAGGGGGACTTCCCTTGTGAGGGCACTGGAAGGCTCTTCTCTCTAAAGGAAGACAATTCTCGGCTGTTGTTCCAAATGAGAGCCTTTTAAAGCCCAGTGCAATGAATGGAAATGTGAGATTACTTTAAGAGCAAGGAAAATTGGAAAAGAAAGCTGCAGGATGATTGGGGAAATAAAATCCTCAAAGCTCTCACTTGAGAACAGCTGATTCAGGGTGAGAAGCCAGGTGGGGCTACCAGCAGTGGTCAAGTGGTCAATTTCTTGCTTCCAGGAAGGAGTGGGGTGCAGCTGGGAGTGATGGATCCTAGAAAGATCACCAAACAGAGTCTAGTGCTTATGATACAAATTCCAGAGTCAGTCTGGGTTTGAATCTGGATTCCCTTGCTGTGTGACTCTAGGTAAGTTACCTAACCTCTCTGTGCCTCAGTAGCCTCTCTGGGTTGTTACAGAGATTAAAACAGTTAATATGCATAAAGTTCGGGACAGTATCTTCCTTACTGTAAGAGCTGCAAAAGTGTCAAACATGCCATGTAAAAAAAAAAAAAGCCCTAAATGAAAATATTAATTCTCTCATTTGATGAGAGTGTGACCTTGGCTATGTTATTTAACCTCTCTGAGCTTCCATTTCTTCTACAAAGCATGGGTGGCATTCACCATACGTACTTCAAAGGTTTACGCCAGGGAGCGCACAGCTGCTAGGGACTGTTCTGTACCAGTTCCACTCTGCTGAGAGCCAGCTGGGATTTCAGCGCTGTGGGGAGAAAAGGCAGGGCATAGTGATGGGGAAACTTGGTAGAAAACAAATGAAAGTCATCTGCTAATACTCTCACTTGCTGTGGGTGTTTGGGGGGGCAGGTGTTCCTGGAAGCAGGTGCCAGATACACTGTGGAATCTCAGGCACTGTGCTTCTCCAGTGGAAATGACTCGAGGTCTTTGGCCCTCCCTGCATCTCTGGGGAGGGGGTTCTGCCTGCCCTGGTTTCGGTGGTCCTCCTATCTCCTATCTTTGGGAGAGTTGGGAGCCTGTGTTGCCATGGTGACATGGAGGAGTTAATGGGATGGAACTCCTCGCAGGGCTGGTGGCGGGGATGGCAGCAACGGCTGCACGGTGTTCAGATGCCCAAAACAAAAGGGTGAGCACTGTGGCTGTGCAGGGTCATGGCTGAAGCCAGCCAGTGCACATCTCAGGTTTTGCTGCCCAGAGAGCAGGAATGAGAATCGCTGCTGAGGGCCTTTCCTGCCATATCTGGTAACCCCCCTCTACCGGTGCCCCCCAAAGTCAAACAGGGTGGGCAGAGGGGAAAGGAGGGGACCAATTAGAGATAGGAAACAGGGGGCAAGAGAGAATAATAGCCCACTTTCAGGTGAATGTGTGGAAAATTCTTCCCTTCCACCCCCAATTCCTCAAGGGAAACTCCCAGGCAACTGGGACTAATGGGTAACCAGGGGCTTTGGTGTCCCTTACCAGATTTGTTTCTCCAAATACCCTGTGGAGGTACAGTGTCTAGAGGGGATGCTGCCTGATCCACATGTAGTTTGATAAAGCAAGTTAGAGCTCTAGAAAAATAAATACCCTGGGGATCTCTAAAGCAAAGGTTATTATCCCATTTTATTGATGAACCAGCTGGCTCTAAAGTCATGTGATAAGCCTTCCCCAGGGTCAGTGACAGGGCTGGAATCGGACTTCTAATTCTATATCCTGTCTTTCCTCTTAAAACCAAGAGAGTTGGTAGGACCCTGGGGTTAGGGGTGGGCTCGGCCTCATGCTGCCCTGTGTTCAGACCTTTTGTCTTCATGGCTCTGACTTTTTTGTGCAGAAGCCTAAGGTCCTTCTTTAGCTCTGAAATCCTGGTCTCTACCAACTAGGAGCAGCTTGCTTTATTGGGAGGTTAGCTGCATCCCCAAGATTGATGGGGGCATGGCAGAGAAGAGCTGCATTGTTCTTCTTCTTCCATGACCTTCTGTGTGAACTTGGCTCCTGCCTCTGAGCCTCAGCTTCTCACCTATGAAATGGGAGCAAACATGCCTTTCCTCCCACCTTGTGGACCGGCTGTGGATATGGAAGCTCTTAGAAGGTGGCTATTGAGATGGTCAAGAGGTAGCAGCAGGGCTGGCAGTACCTGTGGAAGATGAGAAGGGTCCTGGGTATCTGTTGTAGATTCAGTTAGCAGTTTATGAAGACATAAGACAGGGAACTAGGTGCTCACAGCATCACATATAGGGTGAGAGACCCTTGTCAGGGTCTCTGGAGATGGATCCCAGAACACTGTAGAACCTGCCTTCCAGAGAAGCCCTGACCTTGCCAGTTAGGAGAGTGGGGAAGTGAGGGAACAGCAGCAGCTAGACCCACAGCAGTAAAGCAAGGATGTCCAGGCTCTGCTTCTTGGCACATGGGATATCTGCAGATACTGCTCTCTGGCTGCTGGAGCAGAGGCGGAAATAAGTCTCTGTCTCACCCTCATCAGCCAGTACCTATCCTTAAGTGCACTGACAGGTTGCACCTGAATCACATCAGGCCCTTTGCTGCAAGGGTGTCAGGAAATGCAACTTTGGGCCCTCTTGGTTCCATAACATGGGCAGGCCAAATGGAAGGAAGCTGAGAACCAAGCATCCACTGTGCAGCTACAAGATTCAACTAAGCAAGGGCCCCAGGACCAAATTGGAACAGGAGGGAGCCTACCCTTGGCCAAGTGCTCCTGCTGTGCTTCCACTTTAAGAAAGGGAGCACTTGGAGTCCAGTGTCTTGAGACTCTGCACCTTATTGTATCTGGCAGATGACCTTGGACAGGTTACTCACATCCAGACACAGACATGCAACCTCAGTGGGGCATGTGTGAGGACTAGTGGGGAAGAAGCTCTTCATCCCGGCCCATGTATTACAGCTGTGACAGTCTTGGTCAATTTGATCCCTTGCACTGGTGATCATTCTGCGGGTAGGTCTCATTCTGCCATAGCCCTCAGAGCTGTGCTTCCCCAGGGACCCCTCTTTACCCAAGATGGGGGACTCACATGTGGAGTGGTAAGGTGATGGATGTGACCTAGTCCTGGGTCATCTGTGACCTGGGGTGGCTATTGACCCCTCTAGACTTCAGTGCGCTCACCAGTAAAATTGCCTTCTTAACAGAGGCCTATAGGGCCTCTGATGAGGATGAGGATGAAGGATGAGGATGAGGATGAGAATGAAGAGGGCCCAATCCATGCACTCAATGTGGGCTCAGTAGACCTTGGCTGCATTGGCTCACCTTTCATTCACTGTCCCCACTGATGCATCACAACTGGTGTGTCATGACCCAGGCCTCCCTTGTGAAGTCCACTGCAGGCCTGCCCCAGAGCCCACTGACCCCAGCCACATGTAGCCAGGGAGAGCCTGACAAGGTGTGACCTTAGGGCCTGAGGAAAGGAACAGGAGTGAGCAGACAGGGCCCGAGCCTCCGGACCCTGGCTGCAGAATGACAAGCACTGACAACTACTCCTTGGCCAGAGATGGGATGGGATTGGCCCAGGGTGGGGCCTGGGCATCAAGCTTTGCTTGTTCTTTATTTTACAGCTCTCCAGCAATGCTAGTTGTAGCAGGGCCTGAGACACCTGGACCAGGTGTTCTGCCCCAACCTGCTTGGCTAGAACAGAATGAGGCTGACTTTCTTATGGTGTCTTTGTGGTAAGGAAATTGAGGGGCCTGAGGTTGGGTGGCCTGATATGTGTATCTGGAAGAGTAGTGAGGAGAAGAGGATCACTTTTGTGGATTTTCTTCTTAAAATCCTCAGGAGGAATTGCTGGAGCCAATTTGACCTGGCAGAACTGAGTGTCTGGAGTCTGTAGGGGCCAGGCTGGCTGTCCTGTCCGCACCTGATCACAGCCAGCCCTTGTCTCCCACTGCAGGAGAGGCTCTGCCATTCTTTAAGGTGATCATCAGGACCTCCTGACTCAGGTCAATAGGACTGGTGGGAAGCCAGGCGTGGTGGTGCACTCCTGTTGTCCAAGCACTGAGAGGCAAGAGGCTTGGGATCACTTGAATTCGCAGGTTCGAGACTACCCCGGGCAACATAATGAGATCTGGTTCTTGAAAAAGCAGCTGGGCACCATGGTGGATGCCTGTAATCCCAGCTACCTTGGAGGCTGAGGCTGGGGATTGTTTGAGTCCATGGTACCCTGGGCAACTTGAGTCTGCGGTACCCTGGGCAACATGGCGAGACCTAGAGGGAAGCAGAATGAATTCCTATATGAAGCCAAATGCAGTTCCCTCCAGGAGACCACCCGCGTGGCAGCATCTTGAAAGCAATGTGTCCCCAGAGCAGATTGTCACTAGATTTGGCCCAAAGATGGTTTGCTCCATTCTCCCCGTGGGGGTCTCACTTCTCGCCCCATGACTGGGGTGCATCCATCACTCCGGATGCCTCAAACATTGAAAGAGATGGGATTATAGATAGTGCCAGGAGAAAAATGGAGTGCTAACTCCTGAGTAAATGAATTTATCTATTCCCAGACCCAGGTCAGACACCACCGACTGGAGGAAGTCATTTATCTCTTTGAGAGATGATTTTAGAAATACAGTCATAGATGTGTCAAGTCTGGGCTTCCCGACTTCGGGGTGCGAGAGAAGGAGCCAAAGTGTCTTCTGCCACTGGAAGACAGCGGGAGGCCCAGGGGTGACCGCTGCTCCGCCTGACAGCGGGGTCCAGGCATCGGGTGCTAATTACCACATCCTCTGCTGAATTGGAGTCTGTGTTGTTCCTCTTCACTTCCTTTTGATTATCTCAGGGCAATTTTGAGAGAGCCGGGACGAGTTTAAACAGAGCTGGTGCGCACATTAGTACCGCCTCTCTCCGGGCTTAAATGGCTCTCTTGAAAATACACCTTTTTATTTATCTTGTCTTCTCTTCTTCTTAAATTGTAGCCCAGCCCTAAAGACATGGATTGATTGTGCATTTCCTTTGCTTTGGAATGAACCTGTTGTTTTTTAAAATTTTTTAAAATTCATTTTATTGATTTGTCACAATTGTGCATTAATTGATCCCTCCTCCTCCCTCCATAACCCCCTTCTGTATACCCTCTCCAGTCACTCCATCTCCTATTTTTCTGCAATTTGTTGGTTGGTCAAGTTGATGTTCAGTTGCTGGTTGTTTGGCCCGTTGTTCTCTTCCGATATCTGGTAAATGTGTGTGTATGTGTGTTTTTGTTTTTGTTTTTCACCCCGGGACTTTCCCACTTCACTAACATTTGTTAACTATCCTGATCTTTTGTGCTCTTCACCTCCCCCACCTTCTTCCCCCTCCTTCTCTCTTGCTCCATGGTTCAGTCCTATTGGTTGTTTTCATTTTTTCTTATTTGTTTGTTTTTCCCTATATCCATCATATAAGTGAGACCATCCTGTACTTCTCTTTTTCTTTTTGACTTATTTCTGCTAATATGAGTCTTTCTAGTTCCATCCAGGTTGCTGCAAATGACATGTGTTTGTCCTCCTTGATGGATGCGTAGTAGTCCATCGTGTATATGTACCACATTTTTTTTTAGCCAATCATGTGTTCATTGCAGCCCTGTTTACAGTTGCAAAGAATTGGAAACAAACCAAATGCCCCCAAACAGATGTTTTTTTCAAAAAATTTTTAAAGATTTATTTATATATGAATTTCACATCGTTGTAATCAGGGATTCACCCCTCTCACCCTCCCCACCATTCTCCCCCTTTCCCCCCTGCCTGAAGTTGTGTGCTTCAGTTTGGTGCTTAGCTTGTTTTGACTTTTCCTCATGGCTTTTATTTTTTCCCTATATCCCATATATTAGTGAAACCACTTGGTTTCTGTCTTTTTCTTTTTGACTTGTTTCTGCTAATATGATTTCTTCTAAGTACATCCATGTTATCATAAAATCATCCAATTTGTCATTTTTAATTGATGAGTAATAAGGAATGAGCCTGTTGATCACTTCCATGAGTCTGGAAACAGGCGGGAGGTAGGGATGCTGGGACAGGGCCCTCCCACCCACCTCCCACCCACCTCCCACCCACCTCCCAGCCCACGCTGACCAAAGGCAGCTCTGTCTCAAAATGATTATAAAGAAACCACTTACGGTTTGCATTAGGCACTGGTGAGTGCAAGGTGTATGTGGCAGGTAACTGGGAGGTTTGTGCTGTTACTCGGCACAAGGTTCTGTGCTCAGTACTTCACTTATCCTCAGAGTGAACACCTCTGTGACATGGTGCTGTTGTCCTCTGTACCCATTATATGGCACAGCATTATATGGCACAGAGGCACAGGAGAGGTTATGTAAGTTGCCCATGGTCACACAACTAGTCAGTAGTGAAGCCAGGCTCAAACCTAGGCACTTCAGTGCTTCAGCTGAAGTTCTTAACCACCATACCAGGGAGCCCGTTGCTGGGTCTAGGGGTATGTTTCCAAGGTGGCCCCATTGCCACTGCCCTGGGCTTGGCCCACTCATCTCTGACCTGGTGATATTCCAGCCTTCCACCTGATGCCATGCTTGTAGCATGGCCCATCTGGCCATCCTCTGTTCCAAGGTGCATTCTAACACAGCATTCCTATACATATCCCTTGCATTGGGGTTTAGTGGTAGAATTGTTGCCTGCCTATACTTGTCCCTTTCCATTCACCTTGTGTTCTGATTCTGGGTCCCTCTGATCCTTCTAGTCTTCAATGACACCTTTCACATCTCTATCCAGTCAAATGCAGGACTCACCACCTTTTGCAGATGTTTGTCTTCCCACCTCAAGCCTTTGTTCAAGTTGCTCCTCCTGCCTGGAGTCCCTGTTCTCGTCACCACTTATCTCCCCTAACTGGTCCAGTGTGCAGCAGTGCTCACTCCTGGGAGCTGTGTGTGGATGTTGCTTTGCTTGTTGAGGAAGTTTTGTGGGTTTTTTTTGTACACCTTAAAAGAATTCAAATTCATTTTCTAAAATTTGGAAAATACAGATGATCTCTTGGAAGAAAATTAAAAGTAACCCAGAATCCTGTGTCTGCTGAAACATTTTGGTGTATACTTTTTCAACATGTTTTCCTTTCATTTCTTTACCGTGAAATATTTCAAACAGGCTAGATAGGGCACACGTCCCCTAGGCATCGCCCCCCCTTTGATCAATCCAGTAGTTTTTCTATGCATAGATGCCCAGCGAGTCGTAAACACTTTGGAACAGTGTGGAACAGACTGTCCACATGTTTTGAAAGCAGCTCCCTCTGCCTAATAAATCACAAACACTTTTACATGGTTGAGGAGTATTTCTTGAAAAGATGTGTAATAGCTTATTCAGCTAGCCAATTCCTTATTTCTGGACATTTATAATTATTGCAAGCAATACTGCACATCCCTGAGTATTTACTAGGAATAAATTAGGAGGAGAGGAGTTATGGTGTCAAAAAATGTGGACATTTTGATATATTCTGTCAAAGTGACTTTCCAGATGATTATACTCACTCACATTTCCACAAGCAACAAATGAGAGTATCAATTTAAGATGCTCACTAATGCATCTTGATGAGCAGTGAGTATTAACATTTTTGGAGAACATTCTAAGTTAGGAAGGTAGGCAAAAAGGAAAGGAGAAAGGAGTGAGAGAAGGAGGGAAGAGGAGGGAAGAAAAGAATAGAGAAAGGAAGGTAGTTGGAAGGATGGAAGGCAGAAAGAAAGGAGGGAGGGAGAGAGGAAGGGAAGGAGGGAAGGAAAAGAAGGAAAGAAGAAAGGGGGAGGAAGGAAGAAGGGAAAGAATGATGGAAGGAAGGAAAGGAATGAAGGAACGAAAGGAAGGAAAAGGTGGAAGGAAGGAAAGGAAGGAAAGAAGGAAGATGGGAAGGAAAGAAGGAAGGAGGGATGAAAGGAAGAAGGAGAGATGGAAGGAAGAAGGAAGGCATAAGGAAAGGAAGGAAGGAGGCAGGAAGGAAGGAGGAAGGAAAGGAAAGGGAGAAGGGAAGGAAGGGAAGCAGGAAATTGTGGGAGCACTAAGATCTCCTTGGTGTGCTGCTGTCGTCACACTATCAGTCTCCTCATGGCCAACATTGTCCATGTGATTGTATGAGAGTGGTCAGGTGGTAGGGGAGGCAGAAGACTGACTTCTAGACCTATTTATTGTGACTTTAGACTTCAGCCAAGTCTGGGAAGTGACCACGCAGCCAAAGTAATCACCCTCCTGTGGACCAGGCTAGTGTTCACCTCCCTGGCTGCTTGGATCAATACCATACTTACTGCAGATTAGCTAAATGAGCCTGTGCAGCTGGGAATGAGCTTCTGGAGACAATTACTATGGAAAATGCGGTCATATTTTAGTGAGCACCACAGGCATGAAGCTCTTTGCAAAATATCGATATGTATCTACTTGCTTGACAAAAACAGATCAAACCTAAGTCAAGAGATTAATAATCCAAATGATACAACTATAAATGATCCTTCATGTGACAGTGTAGTGCAACCTTGACCTTTTCCATGGTTGCTATTGCTCAGAGTTGCAGGAAATTTCCCAGTTGGAGGAACATGACCCTGCCATTGTTTGCAAGTTTGCTACAGGTAGAAACAGGGAGGCTGCTGCTAATGATTGCTATTCAGATTTGCACAACATTATCTCACTTGATCTTCACCATAACCTTGGAATGCTCAATAAATGCCTAATAAATCAACTCATTCATTTAACACATAGTTAATCGTACTGAATGAGACAGGGTCTTTTTCACCTAAGTATGTAGCCTGATGTAGACTGATGTGAGTGAGAGAGAGCAAATGGATAGTAGTCCATTGAGGGAAGTGCCACAAAGAACAATGAAGATGGTCCCATGAAAAGAAAATCTCTAGGGTGATGATACTTACTGGAGAGATGACATGTATGTAGAAATTTGAAGGATCAGGAGGGAGCCAGGAGGGAGCCAGGACCAGAGAGAAGGGCATTCTTGACTGAGAGATCAGCTTGTGCAACAGTGACTGAGGAGATGGGAAATCCTAAGGAATGGAATGGCTGCTGTGCAAGAGAAAGGGAAGAAGAGCACTTCCTCGGGGGTGAAGCAAACAGAGTTCACAGGACCTAGGAGATGTGGTAATGAGGAATTTGGGTTTTATTTTAAGGGGAATGGGTAGCTATCGAAGGGCCTTATTTAAGAGAAGGAAATGATCCATTTTACATTTTATAAGTTTTAACAGATCATTCTAGGTTGTAAATAAGGAATGAATGAAAAAACACTCTATATTCATTTTATTTGTGATCCCTGAAGAATAACAGGAAAGTAGTCAAACTGGCAAGGTGGGTGGGAGGCGGGGAACTCTTGGTAGATCTGAGATTTCTGGACTGTGACGGTCGGCCAAGGCTGACCAAAATATAGGGTGAATTTTTCTGGTTCCATATCTTATCTCAGTTTCTCTTCCTTTGAGGGTGTTGGCATGATTCATGACCTAGTAAAATGAACAGAAGGGAAAAGAGATCTGGGAAGTAAGTGGGCATAACAATATCAATTGTTGAATATCAATTGTTCCCTTAAGGCTGGAGTGCCCCCCTTAGTTCTCACCCCAAAGAATAGCAGGAGAGACCTTCCTCACTATGCTAGCTTCTCAATAACACCTTTGGGTTCAACATAATGTCTGCTGAAACGATGACAAGCAAAATCCCAACCAGTATTGATAAGGACTTGTTTTTATTTACATGGTTTTGGTTAAAATTGCCGTTTCCAATACTATATGGCAATTTCAAATGAGGACTTGCTTGGTCCTCACCAGGCATGCTTGAACCCTTGGGAAGCAGCAGGGGAGATGTCCTCTATGGGAAACTCCACTGTGACCTGGGTGAAGTTACCCCACACTCAATGGACTGTTGGTAGCTATGAGAAGGTCCTCTCTTATGAAAGGTGGGTGGCTTGTTGGGAAGGCAGCTGGAGCTACAGTAGGCTTGCATGCCTGCTTCCCTTACCAGCACTACCCTGGCCCTGTCCACTCTGGGTGACCATCTATGATTGGCTCCAAGTATCCCACCCCTGAACCCCACAACTCCCTGTGTCTTCTTACCCAGTCTTCATTAGCACCACACTGTCCTTACTCCACACAGCTACCAGCCAAAAATACAATGCCTTTTCTCCAGTGCTTGAAAACAAGCTGCTATTTAGGAAAATAGGATTGGGGAGAATATGAAAGGAGGAAGATAAAGACACCAGTTCCCTTGAGACCATGGAAATGCTAGTTAAATGTGTACTTAATTGTTCAAAGGGTCAACCCTGAAAGAGGACTGGAATACATAACTTCCAAACTAGTAGAGAAGAAGGGACTAGAGGAAACTATAGCTTCTGAGATAGCAAGTGACAGAGAAAGGAAGGAGGGGGAAGAGAGAAAGAAAGAGGACTTGTTGAATTTTGTTTTATAAACAGGTCTAGCATTCTTACCTGGCTGGAACCAACCCAGGACATATTGTCTCAGCAGACCAAAGGGTGGAAAGATTGTGTGTGTGTCACTAGCACCCATGGATGCCAGTCAACAATTTCCACAGCCCTGACTCCTTAAGGGAAATGAAGCTCTTTGAGATCCAACTCATCTCCATGTGTTCCCCAAACAGGGAGGCTTGGTTGCCAGAGAAGGAATAAGAGCAAAAGTTGCCAACTTCCAGCACAGGCTCTGTGTTTCCAACACAGGCTCATGCATCTTCTGAAAGGGGTGAGGGCAGACCCCACTCTGAAGGTGAAGAAATGGACAGAGAGACCCAGAGGTCCCCACAATGTGAAACTCATGTAGACTAGGGGAGGGGGAGGGAGAGAGAGAGAGACAGAGAGAGAGAGAGAGAGAGAGAGCACCAGCACCAGCACCAGCAGGGTGTTTGGGGATATGGAGTTTTTTTTATTATACTGGCTTCTCTTGCCATATCTTCCTCCTTTCCCTCCTCCCTCTCCCTCCTCTCATCACCTCTCCTTGTCTTTCCTCCTCCCCTTCCCTTCTCCCACTCCTGTCACCCCTTCCTCCCTCCCTCCTTCGACTTACTCTTTTCTTTCACCCCTTCTTTTCCTCTCCCTCCTTCTCCTCCTCTTCTTCTTCTTCCTCCTCTCCCTCTCCCTCAATTCCCTCCTTCTCTGCCTTTTCTCCCTCCATCTTCTCCCTTCCTCTGCCACCTTCTTTTCTCCCCTTCCTCATCCATAGCCCCTCCTCTTCCTTTTGACTTATACTTAGCAGATTCTCTTGAAATACAGTGATTTCCTGAAAAATGTACACACTCTTGAGAGCTTCCAGCAAATTCTCTGTCCCCAGAGATGCCACATGAGGTTTGTGCTTCCCCAGAGCAGTGGTGTATAGCAGCAGTGCTCGTGGTTTTCAGGAGGTGCTGCAGAAGAGGTTCCCCCCACACTGGTGACCTCCACACACCCCAGGAAGGCAGGAAGGGGTGGGCGGCACGACCATGCTCTGCCCTGGAAAGTATGTGTGTTCATTACCCGACCTTTGCTAAGTACACCGACTAATGGAGCGAGAGACATGAAAGATCTTCACAGGCCATGTGGAAATGTAATTCAAACTCAGCCCGAGGAGGTCACACAAGTTAGATTCATTTTCATCCTGCCTTTCCTTACAAAGCTAACCTTTGCCTTACAAAAAAGTTCTTTGAAAAGAGATAAGTCAGTGTTTATCTGGCATTTGAAGGAGTTTTAATCCTAGCAACCCTGCTGGAAGAATCTCCATTTCCACAGGATTCAACCCAGGAAACTGTTTATTGATCCTTTCCATCAGAAATAATTGTTCCAGGTTTGAAATCTATCAAGTATTGGAAATTCAAATTAAACCATTCGTGAAGTTCTGTTTAATGAGGGTGATCAACAGAGAAAGTCGTTTATTAGATTTTGGGGACCCCCACCCTTGCCACTCCTACAGGGACCCAAGATCTCTTTTTTGTGCATTAGATGCAGTTGGATGGGTCTTTTCTTCCACCCGCTGTCTCTGCCTGGAAATGGCAGTACCTGTCATCCAGCTGGAGACCCTCCCCCTTCATCCTGACCCTTCTCTGACTTCCCTTTCATTTTCTCTTCTATCTCTTCTGCCCCCCCTCTTCATTCCCTGTACCATCTCTTCTGGCGCCTAGCCAACTTTCATTCTCCCAACTCTTCTTCAGTCTGTGTCTGTCCCTCTCTGCATCCACATTAAGAGCAACAAGTTTTACCAAACTGTTTCCACCAGTGGCCTCTGAAACTTAAAATCCTTTCCCATCTCCCCATCACATTTCAATTTGACAGTATAAGAATCCGAGTTATTAAATTTTCCACCCATTTTTAGTGAGTGAAAAAACTTAATAGTCCTGCCCCATATTTGGGCCAGAAACGATGCCCTTTGTTCTCCATGGGCTGTCTTCTAAGCACTGCCTTGGGAGTTGATGGTCATGACGTTCTCTGTGCCTCCTTCCTGGCCCTCTGGGCCTTCTAGAATGTGAGCTTGTTCTCTCAGCCGGATGCTCCAGAATGGAATGTTCTCTTGCTCACCTGAAAGCCTCCCTCCCTTTCATCCATTAACTAACTTTCTGCAATGCCCTCATGTTAACCAGGTTGCCTCCGTGGAGACACTGTTTCCAAATAATTCACACTCTGGGGTACTGAGGCACAGGACTTGGACATACTTTTCTGAGGGGGAGAGCGGGCTAGGGAACACACTTCAGCCCCATTATAAGAAGCTATTATTTCCTCTTTCTCACTTTTATTCTCATCTACCTATTCCCTTTATTTCATCTCCGTGTTGGCTTCATTCAGTGAGGGACTTCTCCTGGGCTTTGGCCAAGGTTATCACTGCAGCTCTGAGCTTACCATCTTAGCACTGCATCAGCCTTCCTAACGGTTTTAGTGCAAGTCCCTGATTGACTCAGGCTGAAGTGGGCATTGGAGCCAGGCAATAAGGGCACTTGGTGTGGACAGGGGCAGTCAGGGAGCCAGGAACTGGCTTCAGCCTCATTAAAAATGTACAGATTGTGAATCGGGCAGAGGTGGTAGCCCAAGATGAAGACCTACTAGGTCTTGCTTCTAGAAGAGGATACTGGGTATGTACAGAAAATATCGATGCAGTAGCCTCAAATTAGAAATGGTCTTGTGTGAACAATCAATAGGCCTTCAGAGCCATCTTCAATTCCTGGGGTGCTGTTTTCTGAAGCAAGCTTGTGCCACTTAGGGAGGAGGAGCTGAGGAGCAGGGCAGACCATGAATGGCAGAGCCTGAGGCAAATCTGAGCGTGAGGAGTGCTCAGGGCCCCAGAGCAGCCATCGATGGGAGGTGCTTTGGTCTGGAAGGGACCCAGCACCCTGTTCCCAGGGGTGAAGAGAGCCACCATGTATTTTATTGAGAATGCTGTCCAAGCAAGACTCGAGGTGGGGAGGGAGTGATGGAAATCAGTAACTTTCAGACATTCATTACTGTGACCCAGAGAAATGAATTTACGTTTTGACCCAACATACAGAGGCACACACACACACACACACACACACACACATGCACACACACACTCTTGAAACAAAATCTTGCAAGGTGATTTCACCTTCATTATAAGCAGTTCACACTCACATAGTCCCATCTCTTCTATTTCATTTTTAAAACACTCTTAGTTCAGCAAATTGATTTCCCATCCTGAGCATGGGGTCCTGGTCTAGATGGCCTCTGAGATCCCTGGTAGCTCAGTTATCCTGGGATCAATGGCCACTGGGCCAAGAAGGAGATCCCATGGTTGGGTGTTACTAAGGAGGAAATGTGAGCATTTACTACTATTACCTGCATAATTAACAGTGGGACTGGACCTGGACCCCAGTTCCCTGGACACTCACACTCCCATTCCTTTCACACAACCCATAGCCCAGCTTCTGATGGTCCATCTGGGCCTCTCCTCCATCTGGACACCACCCTGTCACCTGTGAACAGGTGCATTTGTGACTACAACAATCCTTTGCCCACACCTTTGGGGCTCCCCCACTTTCCACAGTGAGGGTCTGATGTCTTCACCTGCTCACTCCACTGACTATCCCAGGAATCTCTCACATTTCCCAATGCTTTATCCCTTTTGAACTGCTCCTTCTCATCCCCCCCACCCTACTTCCTCCTGTCCATCTGGGTGTCCTCCGTCCCTTTATTTCTGTCTTCCCAAGGACTGTGCCTGACTCATCTCCTGGGGAGGTCCCAGGCTCTGTTCCCCACCTGGCAGCAATCTTCTGCTCCCTGAGTCCTCTTAGCCTTGTGCCTGTCATTCCTATTCTTCCAGGACTAAGAAACTACAGGCAGAGAGGACTATGGCGTTCATTAGTGACAAGTGACAAGACGTAACCTTGTATATCCAGACAAGATGCTCAGTAAAGGCTTGCAGAACAAATGGATGAATGGATGGATTTCACAGCATGGAGTCTGATTCATCCATCATTCATTCCACACCTATTTCCTGTATGCCAGGCACTGGTTTAGGCACTGAGGACAACACAGTGAACAAAACAAAGATCTCTGTCCTCAGGGAACTTAGCAAGGGAACAATAACAAAATCCAGTTTATGGTACTGTTTAGCTAAATGGGCTTTTAGCCCTTTAAGAGCTAAGGAGAAGAAGGGGAAGGAGACAGAAAGGGTTAAGGTTATTGCAATTGTAGATTTCCCTGCTGAGGAGGGGATGTTTGAGTAAAGACAGGAGGAGAAACAGGCCATGTGGATGAGGACAGAACCTCCCAGCCTGAGGGAAGAACAAGGGCAGAGGCTCTGAGGCAGCAGCATACCTGGTTGTTCAGGGAAAAGCAAGGAGACACATGGAGCTGGAGCAGAGGGAGTGAGGGGAGAGGTGGACACTGAGAATAGTGAGGGGAAGGGGGGGTTAGGTCTCATAGGGTCTTTGCAACAGGTTGGCTTCCCTAGGAAGGAGACTCTGAGATGGAGATTGGGGAGCAGCAAGTTTCTTAGGAAGCACTCAGGATTTATATTACTGGAAAGGAAGGGAGAGGGTGGGAGAGAGGTAGAAGGACAGGCAGAAATGGGGGTTGAGCTGTGATGAAGTCTCACTGAGGCCTCTGCCCACATGCAGGGGGGGTGGGAAGGGACTAACCCTTCACAGGTATCCTGAGTTGGGGGTGAGCTGTCCTCGTCTCATGCCTCTGTTTGATCAGGCATTGGTACAAGCTGCCCTGAAAGGTGGTGAAACCTGAGAGGAGGTGATTTTCTCCAGCTGGGGCTATCCCTGAGGGGATGCAGTCTGGACTGGCACCCCCAGCTTGGGAAAATAAACCCCTGCTCTTATGAGCAATGTGAGGACCTGCTGTTGCTCTGAGTTGCACAGGGAGACACTGGAGGGGTTTGAGGAGTGACATAGGTGACATAGCTAGATGGAGGCTTCTACAGGACTGCTCAGGTGGCTGTGTGGGGAAGGAACTGTAGAAAGTGAGTAAGGGGAGAAAGAAGAGAGCAGGCCAGGCAGGGGGTGGTTATGGTCCCACAGATGACAGAGAAGGAGCTGTGGGCCATGGTCAGATTCTGCTCAGATTCCAGAAGCAGAGCTACAGGTTGCTAACAAGTTCCACATGGTATCTGAGACTATCGAGGAGGCAAGGATGACTCTGAGGATCTTAGCGTGAGCACTCAGAGGGGGGACCTGCCGTGAACTAAAAGGACAGAGCCAGGGTGCAGAGGGTCTGGGGACAGAAGTGCAGGTGCTTAGCTTGACACAGGCTCGGTGACAGAGCCCTTTAGCCCTTCAAGCAGGTGATGCTGGCTGTCTAGGACACCAGAGTCTGGAGGGCAGGGCAGAAGCCCTCCAGGGCTGTGGGAGTCATCGATCTGGGGGCGTCAGCATATGGAGTGTCCGTCAGTGTGTGTATGATGACTGTGGGACACGTGAGGGATATGGGGGGGATGGGGGGAGAATCTAGGCTTGGCTCTCTCAGACCCAGAGCTGCCCTTTCCTGGGCTGTTCTAGAACCAGGTGCTCAGGGAAAGGGGTACAGATGCCTTTGTCACTTGAACTGTGATGGGTGCAGGAGCTCCTGAACTGGGGGTACTGAAAAGCATACCTTGGGGGAAGGTCTGGACAATTGGCTCCTACGTTCCTTCCCACTGACACCCTGGGACTTTCTCTGGCCTCGAGGGTATCTTTCCTCCATTCTTGTAGGTTCACACACCCTGTCCCTCCATTCTTGTAGGTTCACACACCACCTTATGCGCAGCTCGTTCTAAACTGGAGATGCTGCTAGTATTTCCCTTGTTTCATTCTCAGTCTCCTCAAACTTTTGAAAGATATTCGTAGCCTGCAACCTGAAGAGGAGAGGGGCACTGACAAAATGAATTCTGACAAAGATAATTGTGTGAATCCTTTGTAGCTCAGCCCTGAGCATGGCTCCACACTGTCAGTTTTTATTTTATTCAAATCCTGAAGTTAAACATCTGCCGGCAGGTGAGGGAGTGGTGGGAGATAAAGATGGGAGTGTGGTTACAGGCCAAAGGCAAGACTGGAGCCCCCTCCTTGGCAGCTTCAGGAGTCTTCTGGGGATAGAATCACAGTGCTGTGTTTCGGGGCTTGCTTTGGTCTGGGGGACCTAGACAGCCTCTGGGCTGGACAGACAGACGTGTGAAAGGCTTTGGGGAGCACCATATTGGCACTGCCCACCAACCTGGGAATCACAACCTTAATGAACATTGAGTTTCTTGATGAAGCGGGCACAGGCTGGTCCCTCTGGGTGAAGAGAGGGAGCCACTGGCAGGAGGAGGGGTACAGTGACCTTGCAGGAGTGCACTGCAGCTGGCTGTCCTCAGAGCTCCTTGCCATCATAGCTGACAAGGGCCTCTGGGCACACCTGCCCTCAAAGCATGCCCCTTAAGTCCAAAGGTCTTCACTCCAAGTTTCCCAGCTCTTGTTCATTGGACTGAACCCCATTACCCAGGCTTGTGTGCCTCCTGGGATCAGGAGCCAAGTATATGCAGGGTGCTTGGGATGTTGTTCCCAGGGATGCTGTTGGGATGCTGTTCCCAGGGATGGACAAAGTGGCTGAGCCTTTGTCCTTTCTTCTCCCTTTGCCCAGAGTGAGCTTCCTTGGTGTCTCAGTTTTTACTTTGCAATCCAAGTCACCCATCAATACCTTTCTCTGGGCCTCAGAATCCTCAACACAGACTCCAAGCAACAGAATCATGAGCACTGGCAAGCAAGATGAAATATATTTACCATCCCTGATCTAGAAGAGGGGTTTTGCAACATCTTGGTTGGTCCATCATCAGTTCTAGCAGCTAAAGAATGGGAGCACCCTTGGCATTATCTTCACTGGATTTTTAATAGTGAACAGGGGGAAACTAGCTGGCAGGGAAACAGCCACTTGAGTCTTCCCCCTCCCCTCCAGGGTAACATAGTTCTTTTAGAACTGCCTCCTAGGTTCAGGTGTGTCCACTTAGTCAATGCACATTCATTGGGCCAATTGGGTGTACCGTCATGGGGAGGGAACAATACCACAGGTGCTGGTGCTAAAGGCTAATGAAACAAGGGTGTGGAAAACCCTGATAACTCATTTACCCCATGAGAGGGAAGCAAAATTTAACCAGCATTAGTGCTTCAGTGAAATTGAAATTTATTTATATGTATGCCATGGATGTCAAGATGTTTTCTTAGCTCCTGTTATGACAAATGTTTCACAACTGTTTGACATGACTATTTACCTCTGCCCACAGATAAATAATATTCTAATTAGGATAGCTTCGATTTTAGGGGCCAAAAGAGAACCTGTTCTCTTCAAAGTCATGTCAAATCACCTGTTAGCAACTTAACAACCTAAAATGCACCTATATAAATAGCCAGATTCCCACAGTAGAAGTGCAAACATATGGATAATTGTGCCATATAATCACTTTAGGGAACACATCAGGGAAGTCAGTGAATGTGGCGCAAACCCTCACTGAGGCAATCCCCATAAAAACTGCTCTCCATAGTTAACTGGGGCTTCTCCTCACTTCTTCAGTTGGAACAACATCTTGAAGGGCTGGGGGTGTGTTGGGGGAAGATATTTATTACAACCAAGGCACCTGAAATGGCCTACTGGGGAAGTGAGATTAGTCAGGAAGCCAGAGTAGACACATCTATCAGCCACTTGTCTTCATTTTCATATAGTCTGTACAGTGAGGAGCTATGCCAGTTGTATATGAGTGTGTGTATACACACACATAAACACATGTATGCATATATACACACGTACTATATACACACATGTATGTTTACACGCATTTGATAGATGATAGATGTTTGTAACTAACTATGCAGATAAGGAAACAATTATTTATTATGTCCATTACTTATAGAAGTTGAAATATATCTTTCTTACACAGAGGAAAATAGAACAGTAGAGAATAACAGAACTTTCTGAAAATGATGAAAATGTTCTGTTTATGAAACAGTAACCACTGGCCAAATAGCTATTGAACATTTAAGTGTGGGCAGTACAGCAGAGGAACTGAATTTTAATTTTCATTTGATTTTTATGAATTTAAAATCAAATGTAAATAACCACTGTGGTTAGTGGCTACCATATTGGAGAAGGAAGCATGATGCGCTATTAACCTCAGTAAAAACACACTTGTGGCTCTCAGATGGAGCAAAATGGGGTAGGATGGAGAGAATTAAAGGTAATAGAGACAAAGGAAGAAGTTTAATTAAAAGTAACTGTACAAGTTAGAAACTGTGCATGTTCATATATGAGAGGGCACCAGAGGTGACCGACTGAATTGTGGACAGCAGGAGGCAAGAAGAGGGTGGTTTGATATATGGGGTTATATAAACCGAGATGCAAAGCAGCAAGGATCAGAAAGTCCATGTCTTGACCACTAGAGGGCCCCAAAGACAAAGCACAGCTTGGTTGCTGAGGCGAGCAGCCAGGTATATATGGTAGGAGGGAGGATGAGACGCATAAGTCAGAGGAGTGGGGGTACAGGTCTGACTCTGTGCTAAGCCCTGCTTTAAGTACTTCTCAAATAATAATCCTTGGAGGTATGTGAGTACTATTTCATCACTGCCATTTTTCAAATGGGCAAGTGAAGCATAGAGAAAATTGACCATTTGGACAATGTCACAGTTATTAAGTTCAAGTTAGGAAATAAGCTGGAGAATCTGAGTCCAATATCAGTTAACTGGTACGTCAGCTCCACCATGGGGATCTTGCTTCCACATGGTTCAAGAGCTCTGCCTAGAAGGTGTAAGAGTATTGCCACTTGACTGGATTATCTCTCAGAATCAATCGTCTCTCAGAAACAACTTTTCACTTGTATATTATTATTGTTTTTTAAACTCAGTCTTGCTATGTTGCCCGGGTAGTCCCTACCCCACAGAACTCAAGCGATCCCCAGCCTCAGCCTCCCAGCTGCCCCCGCGCTTGGCTGCTTTTTCGAGAAACAGATCTCCTTATGTTGCCCAGGGTAGTCTCAAACCCGCAAACTCAAGTGATCTCTGTCCTCTTGTCTCCCAGGGCTTGGATTATAGGTGTGTGCCACCATGCCCGGCTCATTTGTTTATTCTTTCATATATTTGAGAAGCAAACATGGAGCACGTTATGTGATCAGCCTGGGACTGCAAAGAATCAAAGGTGCCTGTGCAGGGGGACTTTCAGCTCAGCAGAGGAGAGGGAGATGAACAGACATATCTGCCTCCTAGGTATAGGGTAGGCTGTCTTGGGATAGGGACTGAAAGAGAAGACAGAGAGGATATGACCAGCTGGGGTGTCTAAGTTTTCTTGGAGGGAAGCCTTGGAGTTGTATCTTAAAGACCAGGAAGTATTGGAACATGTGCACATATCTCCATTTTGGGTTTCAGATCCCTCCTGCCATGCGCTGACAAGGTAAGTTGAGACTGGAAAGATGACCTTTCATAGGAAATCCAGAGCTCAAATCATCCACTATTCAGCTCCCTCCCTGATGCTGAGTCTCTAGGTTGTCACAACCTAGCAGGCTGGCAAGAAGCAGGCAGTTCTGGTTCCTCTGGACACTGACCTCATTCAGACAGGCACGGACAGTGAGAGCTGCCCTCTGAGTGCCAGCCTTCAGCCCAGACCTTGGCCACAATCTGGGTACCTGGATTTCTCAGAAGCTGGCTCCCAGAGCCTGTCCAGCAAGGCTTGGAAGCCCAGGTCCCCATAGACCTGCTAGTTAATGAGTTCTGCAAAAACTAGGTCTGTCTGTAATCGAAATGGGAGTACAAGGCTCGCGTGGTCTCCAAATTAATTCCTTCCTGTTAGAAAAGGAACAGGGCAGCATTTCTGCTGCTGCCTGCAGCATCCACTGAGAGGGTCTGTGTGCATCGCTGCCATTTTGGGAGCCGTTGTTTTTATCACTTCAGCACAATCTGAAAAGCACTCCTCAAATCTATTACTCCTGTCTCCTGCTGCCACACTGAGGCAGTTGTTAACAATGTCCTCTGCCCTCCTCAGATCCTTCTTCTACTTAAACGCCAGTCTGATGGGCCAAGAGAATATTTCATGACTGTTCCAGACTGAATACTTTCTATTATTTTATTCCCTTCTTATTCATGCCCAACTTCCTCCCGTATGGGGACAGGTGAGTATAAACTAAATGAAGCTGGACTTACGAGCACAAGCGTACAAGTGTGGATAGCAGGGACATTGCATGTGGTTGTAAAAGTGTTCAGGTTCGTATGGATGTGCCTGTTAACACCCCAGACAACATGTGTCAGTCCCTAGACCAACCTTCCTCCACAGTGGGGAATCAGAGAGATGGGCACTTTCTTTCCCATTGGAGTGTTCTGAGCATCCAGACTGAGGAAAGGAGAAACTCATCAAAGGGTCTTATTTTGGCATCCTTCAAGAGGTGCAGGCAATTCCAGTCCCAGGCTACCTTGACCATCATAACTGGGACCCTTAGTGTAGTAAAATGTAGCTTTTGTACACGTCCTCAGGAATTAATTTTTCTCTTGTCTTCACTCAAATGCCATCTCATCCAGGAAGCCCTTCTTGATGACCCCTCCTCAGAACTGCCCCCAAATTCCATGAAATATGTTAGTGGTCTAGAGTGCCCTCTGCATTGAGACTTGTCTCCAATTTCGATGGTTGGTGACTTCCTGTACAGAGGGCTCTGGACATGTGCTTAAGATTGACTCTTCAAGCTGGCCATGGTGGCGTATGATTTTAATCCCAGGCCTAGGACGGGAGCCTGAGACTGGAAATTGCTTGAGTTTGTTGTGGGTTCAAGACCTGCCTAGGGCAACATAGCAAGACCTAGTCTCAAAAAATAGCTGGCTGTGGTGGTGCATGCCATAATCCCAGCTACCTGGGAGAATGAAACTGGGGATCTCTTGAGTCCGGTGTACCCCGGGCAACAAAAGTCTGTGATTCCCTGGGCAACATAGCGAGACCTAGCCTCAAAAAACAAAACAAAATAAAACAAAATAAAAAAAGAATGACTCTTCTTCCCTCCTTTCTTGCTGTGTGACCTGTGCACATTTCTTATGTCTCTGATCCTTAGCACTCCAACTGCAGCATGGGATGAAAGGTCCTAGCTTACAAGGCTGTTGTGAGGACTAAATGAGATTCCAGCTCTCTTTTCTCTGCCCTGCAACCTCCAGTATCCAATACTCTTAAGGCACTGGGGTTCTTGAGTCAGAGTGACCTGGTTTAAATTCCACTATTTCTAGCTGTGTCTTCAGTCTTGTTACAATTGCTCTATGCCTCTGTTTCTTTATCTGCAGAAAGATAACCCCTCACCCCAAGTTTATAATGCATTTGTTAGGAGGATAAAATGGGATAATACATGCTAGATACTTAACACAAGCTTAACTCAGAGCAAACATCAAGAAGTTAACTACAACAATGGATGTTGCTATTAGTAACACTGAGTTTCACTGAGAGAATACCCCAACCTTTTATAGGGTACAGGGATCAGTGTATGTTGAGGATATAAAGGAAAGAACAAGTTGGACATGGTGGTGCACAGCTGTAGTCCAAGCCCTGGGAAGCAAGAGGTCTGGGATTGCTTGAGTTTGCAAGTTTGACACTTACCCTGGGCAACATAGCGAGACCTGGTCTCGAAAAAGCAGCCGGATGCGGTGGTGGGTGCCTGTAATCCCAGCTACCTGAGAGGCTGAGGCTGGGGATCGTTGAGTTCACAGGATTAGAACTACCCTGGGCAACATAGTGAGACCTAGTCTGAAAAAAAAAAAGGAAAGAACAATGTTTCCATCCTAAGTTTTCATCCAAACATCATGCTTGACACTATGGCCCTTTATCACTTAGGAGCGACCAGGACACCATGCAGCCATCAGAGGACATGGACTGAGAGGGTCTGCACCCTCTGGTCATCACAGCCCCCTCAGCCTCCCAGCTCTTCCAGGCTCTGCTTGATGTGATGAGCTGGAGGTGACAGTCACTCACTTTCTGATAGCCAGAAATTTAACCCAGAAGGAAAGAAAATCCATGGCTGCCAGCTCACCTGCAGTCAGGAGCAATTGCTAGTGAGCCAAGGTCAATAGCCAGACAGGGAGAGTTGGCACCTGCTGAGGTTGCTGATTTCCAAGCACCAGGTGGTGGGTGAAGGTGCAGAAATGTGCTGTGGAGACTTCTATCCAGACTTCTATCCAAATGTGCTGTGTCCTTCTATCCAGGCTGGGATGGTCGAAACTGCCGTGCACCGTACCCCGGGAAACTGCAACAGATACCAGGTTAGTATCTGTGCTCATGTCTGTAGCTAGTACAGCTAGTTTTTGATAGGGGCTGTCACCTGGGCCAGCCCATGTCATGTTCAGTCTTGCTTAGGACATGGATGCCCTGATTCAAACGAGGATGCTATCAGCCCTGTGGGTATCAGTTGGCATCAACTAAGTTGTGTCGTGGTAATCAGTACCTCCCACATCTCAGTGGTCCAATGGTCAAATGGTCCAATCACATTGCAAATCTCTCCTGGACCAGTCAAGAACACTGGTCTGAGCTGTTCTCATTGTCAGTGGGGTGAGACATGACTGAACAACCATCATCTGGAAAACTGAGGTCTCTTGAGAGGGAGAGAGAAGGCAGCCAATGGCATACTCACTGGTCAGCCTTCCTCCTGAGGTGGTAACTCGTCCCAGGTCACTTGGGGCAGGGGTAGGGACTCCCCAGAGAATGCACTCCTAACCTGTGCCCTAGGATTACCCACCCTCAGAACACCAGGTTCACTCAGAGCCAATGTTGGGTCCAGATGGATGCACATGCCCTTGAGGAAGAACCAGGCTATTGGGGAATGAAAATGGGAGCTATCACATAGTGAGCACCGCATATGTGGTCTCCTTGAGTTCTAGCAACTGCCCTAAAGTGGAAGTGGGGTAATATTCTTCTCATAGCTAGGATATGAAGACTGAAGCTCAGAAATATGAAGAAAAAATCATTTGCTCCAATTAAAGACTAGTTGTGGGTGGAGCCAGGACTCACATCTACCAGCTGAACTGAAAATACTTGGGCTCACTCCACCACGCACTGAGTTTGTGCTTCGTAGCCTCTAAGCTCTTGGATGTTTTCATCAGGGACAGGTCTGGCTGTTCAGGGTGACCTGGGTGAATTCAGAGGAGCCTGGGGTGTGAGTGTGTGTATGTGTGCATGTGTGTGCATGTGTGTGACCGAGAGAGACAGAGAAGACAGAAACAGATAGACACAGCTAGAGCCAGATAGAGATGGAGCAGAGGACCCTCTTCAGGGTCCTCATGGTGCTGTGGGAGACATATAGGGAGGCCCCATGGGGATCCTGGGGAAGCAGGCATGGCTTTCAGTTGGTAGGATCAGGCAGGCTTTAGAAGGAATCAGCATTTCCCTGTGCTTTCTAGATTGGATGTGTTGAAGACAGGGTAAAAACTGCAGAACAGGGAACCATGTGGTCAAATGCTGGGGGGATCAGGACTTCCTGTAGGGGAGCCAGAGTCTGGTCTGTGGTTGGGAGTCCTGGGGTCAGGACTAATGACAGTGAGACTACCACCAGTGAGCGCATAGGCCAACTCAGGGTCCACCATGGGCATCTTAACTGTAGGTTAGATTGCTTACCAAGACATCCTAGCAGATGGCAGCAAATGTCAGAAGAAGGGTGCTGAGCTGACCACTTCTGGCCCCAGATCATTTTCTTTTTTCTTTTTCTTTTTAGAGACTGGGTCTTGCTATGTTGCCCAGGGTAGTCCCAAACTCAAAGGATCCCTAGCCTTAGCCTCCCAGGTAGCTAGGATTACAGGCACATGCCACCATGCCTGGCTGCTATTTTTTTTTGAGACTATGTTGCCCGGGGTTGTCTCGAACCTACAGACTCAAGTGATTCCTAGCCCCAGGCTCCCAGGTAGCTGGGATTACAGGCGTGCACCACCATGCCCGGTACCAGATCTTTTTCTAACCCAACTCTCCTCTGTTCCCTAGAAGGCTGAGCTCCCCAGCCTGTATTGGCCAGGTTTCTTGTCTAGCCAATAGGCAGAGCCACCAAGACATTGCCTGTGGGTATTTGTTCCTTCAGCTCTTTCCCTGTTGGTGTGGCTGCATCTGTGTTCAGATTCGAGTTCCCCTTCTCCTGTTCAGTGCCCCTTACCACAGAGACAGCTACAAAGGTGCTTTCATAACTGCTGTTGCTGCCCCTTCTGGTGCAAGGGTGGTAATGGCTCCTGTCTGCTAGTTTCACCGTCCCTTGCCGGGAGTCTCATGTCCCTGGCCATACCTTAGTAAACAAGTTCTTCACTAACTCCTGTCATCCCTTTGAGCGCACCGTCTGTCTCCTGCCAAAACAGCTCTTTCCTAGTGGACACAAAGATGTCCCTTGGCAGCAGCCTCAGAGCCTCCTGACCTTATCATTTGGGGAGGATATTCTCAGTAGAAGGACTGGGAATAAGCCAGACCCCATCACTTGTGGGATGCCTGAAACAAAAACGCAGGGACAGAGCAAGGCAGAGTGGTGAGATCAGCTGCTCCCCCAGACTCTGGCCCCTCACAACACTCCTGTGCAAACTTGTTGCTCTGAGGTTAGTTGAATTCTGTGAGCTAAGTGTTGAGAGCCGAATGCAGGGTATAAAGAAAGGACAGACGAGAGAAGATTGCTTAGTTATGAGCTAAGGATTGGCTGGGGGTGATGAGCTAGTTGATACTTTATTAAACAAAGAAAGGGGTATATATAGAGAACAGAGCACAATTTATGATGAATTTTAAATGGTGAAGGTGTAATAAAACGGGTTATCAGGTTAACTTTACTATTTTTTGTGAGGTAATTGGGGGCAGGGGGATTACTTATGAAATGATTGCTATCTCTTTAAGGAATTTTTTTGGGGGGGTAAACATTGGAGGGATGGGATGCTTATCACTCTTTAGAGGTTTTTATTCTCATTTTGTCTTTAGTTTTTTGGGAACAGATAAGGTAGAAAAATGAGGGGTTTCTCATTTTCACAGCATGAAGCCAGTCTGATCTGTGATAGCACCTGACACTAGGGCAGGAGGTTGGCCAGGAGAGGTTCAGGGTTCAGTCACAGTGACCTCAGGTACCTCACTGCTCTTTCTTGCACATAGCCCCTTAGATTTCCAACCATCCAAGGACAAGCTGGACTCTCACATCTCTGACTCTAACAGTGTAGCCCAGAGGGGACAGACGAGAGTGCATGGCACACAGATCTGAGCTGAGTAGAGGTGGCTTCTGTGGATCTGAAAACCCCACTGGGTGAACCCTCGTTTCCTCTAGAAAATATACCTGCCCATATCAGAGAAAAGTCTGGCTTAAAAGGATTGTAGGAAACACCATTTTATTCTTTTTCAAAATGTACAGCAAGCAATCAAGAACATTCCTCCTGAGTCCAGTGCTATTTCCTCTCCAGTTCACTGCCCCTCAAGCCAAATCCCAAGTCTGCTTTAATGAATATAGAAAACTCACTTGTCATTAGTTGGACAAAAGCTAATGGACTGGAGTCCTTGAGGACAGTGGGTCTCTTCAGGAAATTAAATACTCCCCTTGCAATCTTGAAGTCTATGTTAAATTGTTTATCAAATCCTTCCTTCCCAGGTAGCATTAAGGTGAAATTTCCCAAGTTCTGACCATTAGATCAGAAAATGTTATTGAACTGGAGACAGGCAGAAGGAGGTCATTTCACAAGTGGCTTTGTCTTGAAGAGGAAAATGGTGTATTAGTTAGGGTCTGGGGAAAGATTCATAAATATACTTCACCTCTAGTGTCAGTCTTACCTTTGCTCATGGCAGACATTACTAATCAATCATATGCTCTTTCCATTAATTCAAAACAAAACCTGCTTGTGATTCAGGGCCAAGGGTAAGTGAATCTCATGGTTTTGGTGAGCAGAAGAATGAGTGCTGGGCTGGGCATCTGGAAACCCAGTCCCAGTTATACTGTGCCACGTCCCTTTTGACATCTTGTTTGCCTATTGTTCAAACAGGGGATCCTTCCTAACCTCCCAACTGACGACTAGTGAGGATGGTCAAGATCAAGGCTGGATTTGCTCATCAGGGTGGTACAGTGATGCCAGGCCAGCTAGCTGACCATGGTTGTGCTGGACACTGCCACTCAGCACACAAAGATCAGGTGCCCAAGGAGTAAGCTAGTTCATCAGAGACATTCTCCAGCTGGCTGCTGATGTTCCAGTCCTGTGACCACATGTGGCCCTGGGGTAAGGGATGTGATTTGGGAAAATGCATCCAGGGCTTCTAGAACAAACTCAGAGAAGTGTAACAATGGAGTATGGGAAAGGGAAATGTTAGGGAGATGGAAACCTTGCCCTAAATGGCAGCAATTCATTTTTCATTCATTAATAACTATTTTCTGCCAAGTCCTCACTGAGACTCTGATGATTCATCATCAGCTCTAGCTGGCTAGCACTCTTCTCTGGTCTTGCTGTCTTATGAGTGAGAGAACCCTTAGGAGAGGATATAGCTTTGTAGAAATGTCTACCATTGACTGGCTCTGTGTCCTCAGGAAAGGACTCTCAGAGTCTCAGTATCCTAATCTGTGAAGTGGGGTCATATCACCCTCAGAGGATTCTCTCAAGAATTAACAGAAGTCACACATGTGTAAAAATGCCTGGCACACAGAGTAAGCACTCAAGGAACACTGACCAACCATCAAAAATCAGACCAATCATTTCTTAGCAAAGGCTTCCAGAAATGGCATTCAGTGCAAGAGTCTAAAAGAAGGATTTTCAGAAAAAATGGAAACGTTTTTGTATATGTGCAGGGAGAAAACAAATATTATTTGCTCTAAAACTGTCAGGAGCATGCTAAAGGCTCAGAATGAGGCTGTTGAAAATTGAGTAACTTCACTTGTAGACGTTGCATCAATTTTATTCAATTTGTAAGCACTTGTTTCTGTGTTCGGGGGAAAAATGAATTCAGCTCAGTCAATCAACCTGTTCCTGGGTGGCTTGGAGGAAGCCACCCTCTCAAAGGCCCAGGAGTCTTGTCTTTTTTTTTTTTTTTTGATTACACACACATGTTTTTTTACATTGTTGTAAAACCTGAGGTTCTCCCACCAGGCCCAGGAGTCTTGTGTCACCGGAGCCAAGTGACAGGACCTTGGTGTCTGCAGTGAACTAGGAAAAGTACATGCTTAGTCTTTGCCTTGCCCTTTGTGTACATCAGAACCTGCAAGAAGCCACTTTGATAAGGTGCCACAATCCCATGATGGGGGTGCATTTATACCTGGGCAATAAGCACACCCTGTGAATACTCCCCAACTTAGTAACTGGGAGTAATACATATGGGATATGGGCCATGTCTCTCAAGAAAAGCAAAGAGGAGACAGAGGATCCAGGAAGCAGCTGTTTTTCTTGGTCTTCCTTCTTCCTTCTATTTTATACCACTTAACCTGAATTGCCCTGAGCACATGCCTGGCTAAGGTTAAGTAAAGAAATAGGACTTTTGGACAGGCATATTGACACAATGTAAGCTAGATGGGACTTCCCACACTCACCTTCATACAGGGTAGTGATGCAGTTGAAATTGTATAGGTGCCAAAAAGCCCTGGTGGGCGGAGTCTGAAAGAACACTGAGAAAAAATGGGTAGTGGAAATGGGGGGGAAAATGAAGAGCGAGAGAAAAAAATGGGAGAAGAGAGGGTGGACTGAGGGAACAGGCCCACGTGACCTGGCCAGGGGGAACACTCTGAAAGAGAGAGCTGATGGTTGCAAGGAGCCATGGTGGCCGGCAGATGAATAGCTGGTGTGGAGAGTGTGGCACCGTAGCAAGGTCGCATAGTGAGCTGGTACCAGGAGATGGCCAGGAATTTGAAAAGCTGATTTGTGCATCGGCAATTGTGAAAGAAATTTGAAGAGCATTGAAGAAGCAGAGCAGCTTGAAATGCTGGAGAAGAAGCAAAGAGAAGATGCTGGAGAAAGACTGGACTTTGCTCTGCCTGCCTCAGGTTTGGAGGGGCAAAGGGCACCATTTGGACATGTATCTTTGGGACTTTTGGGACTGGAAATGGTGACTGTGGTAAGATAACTGGCCACTTGTGGCAGTAAGGACTTTTCATTTCCCTGGTTAATTTCCCTTGTTAATAAAACCCTGTTGTTGAACTACAGAGATGAGACCCACCAAGAAACAAGAAACAATCATACAAGCCAAAGGTGCTCCAAAAGCAGTACAGGAATGATAAACAGCACGTTTCTACCAAGTCCCAGGAAATTGCACCCTCACCAAGGATGAGGAAATGGATCAAGGAAAAAAAAAAAAAGACTAAAGGGCTAAACATGGACAAACCACAAAAAGAAAGGAGGCAAAGTGACCAGGGCAGATGTGGTGTGTGTGTGTGTGTGTGTGTGTGTGTGTGTGTGTGTGGATATTTCCATGGGGATCAGCAGTTATACAACCATATATTGTAAAATATGCAAAAATTAAAAAAAATTAAAAATTAAAAAAAAAAAACCACCCTGTTGTTGAACTGCCTTTGAGTGGCAACTGCTCTGTGTGGGTGAGAAAGATTTGGTAAGAAAGTTGGGCAGCAAAGGCCACATTGTGAAAGGTTTTTCCCCTGTGGCCTGTTAGTTGGTGGCTTCTCCCCCTTTTTAACCCAATATTAACTTTGTCATCCCTACCTGCCCCGTAAGTAAAGTTTAAGCCAGAAACATGAAAGGAAAGGAGATCTTAAATATGGACACTGCCTTAAATGACTGCATAGCTCCTGGCCATCCTCTCTTCCACTGCCCCCTCCCCTTTGAGACGTGTCCTCTGCCTGTCATCCCACGGGGATGCTCTCAGCTAGTGTTTTCCACCATGAGCTTCTATAAATTGCTTGTTTGGGTAAAACAGTTGTTCCTAAAGGCATGAAGACATGTAAATGACCTATATTTCCTCAGTTCCTGACCACTGGCTGCTGTGTAGTGATGGGTAGGTAGGAATACTTTAAATGAGGCTGAGACCCATGACTGGGATAGGAGTGGGGCCATGGCTTGCATCTATTCTGCTTGCTTCCCCCATGAAAGGCAAATAGGAATGGGGGAGCAGGAGGAGGGGCTGATGAGGGAATCCCATCGTAAGCATTTACGCTCAGTTGAGAAGACAAGACACGGCTCAGCCCTGCTAGCCTCCCGCCCTCACCTCCCTCATGATGGAACAAGCTCTGATTGTGTTAAATGTTGACTATTCTCATGCCACGGCCCCACGGGGACAGATTCTGGTGAAGATGATAGATAGACCTTGGAGTGGGAAGGCAGATGATGTTTGAAAGCACAGCGCCAGGGGAGAGAACCAGTCTGGGGCTTAGAGAAAGAGCATGTTTTGTTTGTATTTATTTGTTTCAGCTGGATCTTGTTCAAGGGAGGTGGCAGGGACATTGCAAAACACCCTTTTGGGTCCACTGTGGACCTAAGGCTCAGATCCTGGGCGGCAGCCATTTTGCATCCTATCCAACAATGTCAGAGGCCCCCACCCTGGGTCAGGCCTTGTGGGGTCCCTGGGGTTGCAGAAAGGAGTTGGATGTGGTCCCTGCCCTGAGTGCTTCAGTCTGGGGGGAGACAGAGCATGCATAGTAAGGATGATGCATTGTGACTCATACTGCAATGGGGGAACCAAGCAGGGTGGTGGGGAGGGGGCACCTGATGTGTTTGTATGCATGTGCATATGTGATTGGCAGAGGAAATGGGAAGGAGGGACAGATTCCTCCATGTTGTGCAGGGAGGTATGGGGAAGCAGAGGCTTCTTATGGTACCATTGCAAAGGTCTCATGCAAGGAAAAACAAGGGAAAAAATTGGAAAGAAAGCAGGAACCACTTCATGGTGGGTATGGAGTGCCAGACTCTTTACTGAGGCAACAGGAAGAATTGAAATGGTTTTAATAAAGTGGGCAACCTATGAGGTTGGAGTCTTTGAGGGGAGGTTACCTGATGATCAGGGAACTCATTTAGGTGAAAAAAATCTGTGGGGACTCTAGGAGAATTCCAGGAGGCAAGGAAGTGCCTCACGCAGGGCAGAGTGAAGTGGGACAGTTTTACACTTGTCCAATGTGCGGGCTGGGAGAAGGAGGCAGTGAGGTGGAAAACCAGGCAAGAAGGAAGTCAGTGTAATGGTGGAGTGCTGGAACACAAGCTTCGAGAGCAGGACATGCCTGGCTTTCAACTCCAACTCCACAGCAACTTCAAGCTTATTATTTAATGTTTCTGTACCCATCAGCATAGTCTAGGTCATGCTGCAGTAACAAACAGCTCTCGAAACCAAGTGGCCTTGAATGACAGGAGTTCATCTTGTGCTCATGTCACAAGTTCATTAAAGGTTTGCTGGACATGTCATTCCCCTGGTCCTTGTCCCTGCTCTCTTTGACATAGCTCTGCCTATCTTTTTGCAGGCAAAACCCGAAAACCAGGTGAAACTGGTTGAGCCCAAGATGGAGGTAGAAGTAAGACAAGGGTTCAGCCACAGGTTCATGATCATGGTCAAAAGTATGCCCACCAGCCATGACAGATCCAGGCAAGGCCAAAGGGGCATGGATGCAGTTTCTGAAACACCCCTTCTCGTACTCTGACACCCTGCTGCTGCTAACCCTTTAGTCATTCCCTCTCTTTAGTGGACCCCCAGATAAATCTCTGCTTCTCTCTAGTTCAGGGGGAAGATCTTTGGATCATGAGCTCCCTTTTTCATTACTCAGCTAATGAATAAAATCCTCCACCCATGAAATCTTTGTTTTAATTGCCTCTCCTGGACATATTCAGGTACTGTCTGGGCAAAAGAACCCAAGCGAGAGGTAACATGTGCTCTATTCGTATAGTCACTTCAGAACCCAGGTCGTGGAGACTTCTTTCTACGACGCTATGAAGAGAGAACGTGGTGACTTACTGACTGGTTCTTACATTTGAAACCGAGGCTACATGTTAAATTGGCTTCAGACCATAAAATACAAAAGGAAAAAAACTTATCTCACTTTCCCTTTGAGATTTGCTTTTACAGGCAGCAAAGCCTGAACCTTATCAACAAATGACCCAGCCTGAGCAAAAGGAAGTAACAACCTTGAGTTGAGTTTCAAGGCCAGCTGGGGACTGAAAATGCAGAGGAAAGGTGGAGTCCCCCAACAGAAATTCAAATCTCCAGCTATCTGAAGGAAAGCCTCTTCGTACTTCATGCATGAAGTATGCCAGTCAATGAACTTCAGCCACGTCTGCATTTCTTTGCCCTAAACTGCTTTTCAGCCAATACATTTTAGCTCCTTCGTCCCTATCCTGGTCTCCCATTTCTTTTATTGACTGTTGAGGTAGATTTGAGATTACTTACTACCTCCTTGCCAATTAATTCCCAATAAACCTGATTTCTTCTTCTTCGTATTTTTTAGAGACTAAGTCTCACTATGTTGTCCGAGATAGTCCTGAACCTGCAGATTCAAGTGATCTCTAGTCTCAGCCTCCCAGATAGCTGTGATTACAGGATCATGCCACCATACCTGGCTATATTTTAGAGACTAGGTCTCGCTATGTTGCCTGGGGTTGAACCCACAGAATCAAGCGATCCCTGGTCTCAGCCTCCCAGTGCTGGGATTATAGGTGCACACCACCAAGCCTGGCTTTAAAGCTGATTTCTTTCTTTGAGACTTTTTTTCCCCCTCACTTTGTTGCCTAGGGAACCACAGGCTCAGGTTGCCTTGGGTACCACAGACTCAAGTGATCCCCAGCCTCAGCCTCCCAGGTAGCTAGGATTACAGGCATGTGCCACCACACCCAGCTATTTTTTGAGATAGGTCTCACTGTGTTGCCCTAGGTGGGTCTCAAACCCACAGACTCAAGTAATTTCTAGCCTCAGCCTTGCACTTCGTAGGCTGCAATTAAAGGCATGTGCTCCCATGTGTGGCCAAAAGCTGATTTCTTAAATGTCTGTTGTCATAATCTGATGTATACACACAGGGTAGAGGATCCCACTGTTTGGAAACAAAAAATGGACAGCATTTGGTCTGTGAGATTAAGGTAATAATTGTAGTTAATGTGTATATAGAACTTATTAAGTGCCAGACACTATCCTAAATGCCTCTCTGGTTATTAGATCACTGATTTCTCTCAACTGCTCTGTGAATAGATATTATTATCCCCATTGTACAGTTTCATTCCTGGGTCACTTACCAAAATGAGTGGAGC
>PVHY01016628.1:0-33317 GCA_004024945.1 Uropsilus gracilis
AAGGGGGGGGGGTCCCCGCATCTCTCCTCACAGCAGCCAGAAGCGCCAAGGCCCTGCGAGGTTTGGGAACTGAGAGTCACGGTCAGATACACGCTGCCTCAGACAGGAGTCCCCAGCCCCCGTGGCCACCCTGGGCCCCTGCACTGAAAGACACAAGCAGAATGGGCGGGGAAGCTTCCCTGGCTGCAGCCACCACGGCGCATCACGCCCGGAAGTCATCTCCCGAAACCTGGAGAGTGAGGGACCAGACAGCTTCTGGGGCGCCCGTCACCGGGCACCCGACTGCCGGTTCCAGCCCGTCCACTCCGTCCTGACCCGTCGTCCTGACCCACCCTGTTCCGTCTGCAGGGGCTGCGGCTGGCACAGGCCCGGTGCCCAGAGAGTTCCCAGGTCTTACCTGGCTGGCCTGGACCCCAGACCCCTCACCCAGGGCACTCGGAGGACAGAACTTTCTGGGGCTCCCACCGCCGCGCCCGGAGCATGACCGCAACAAGCAGCAGGAGCCCAGAGCAGCACCGACACACAGACCTGACAGCCCCCAACAGCGGCCCCCACAGCCCACAAAGCGCACCCCGAACCCTGCTGCTCCCCGCTGCTCCCCACGTGTGCGAGTTCTCATTGCTAATGGACAAATGGCCCCTCTCAACGCTGGTCTCCCCATCACGGAGCAGGGAAGGGTACGGCCCGCCAGCCTCGAGCCCCGACCATACCCCCGCCCTCTCCCCTTCCAAGGTGAGGAGGAACCTTCCAAGGTGAGGAGGAAGGGACAGACGGGTGGAAAACAGGTCCTCTACAGGTCCTCGCTATATCACCCAAGCACGCCCAGCTCGACTCTCACCACTGGGGATCGCCTTCCTGGCGGCCGACCCCATAGCTGACCACAGATGCTTGGATTTCAGCTGAGAAAAGGCTTTCTAGCTGGTCTCCTGAGCCCATTTCTACAACCCTCGCCGAGCCCAGCTCCCTCATCCCACCTGTGCTCCCTGCTCAGGTCTGGCCAGTGAAGTCCATCCCCCTCGGACCAGGCGAGGTGGGGGACAGCAAAGCCTGCAGGTGCGTCGGGGCCCCCTGGGTGGCTGCAGATTTTCACCACCATGAGTCCTGCGCCCTGCAGCCTGTGTGCGCCACCACCTGCTAACGCGAGCTGTGAAAACGACATTTGTTCAGTCGCTTCTGCCTTCTGCTGAGGTTCCTGCTGACAGATACCGTGGCCCTGCACACGCACACCAGGTCTTCTCTCAGGTCTTCTCTTCACTACCCTAGCCCACCAGCGCACCTGACTTCAGGAGCTCGGAAAATCCAACAAGGCTGAGATCCAGAGCTTAGCGTTACCCTTGCTCCATTCCCCTCCCTCACCTGAACCTCTGAGGTGACCTCACTAGGGTGTGGCGCTACAGCCAAGGCAGCTCCATCTACCAGACAGCAGATGCCAGTGGAGGAAGACACTCAATAGTCTGTAAGGCCCTCCCCCAACTAACCGAGAAGGCCGCATTCGGAACACACTGCTCTCTCCCTGCAGCCTCTTTCCAGTGTGCTCTGCAGTGGCACATGTATGAAATACTATGTGCATATATACATACATGTATGGTTTTTAAAATTTACATGACATAATTTACACGCACATATATACTTGGTTGTATGTGTGCTTTCATACATCTAATTACATATCATCTTATAAACCACTGCTTTTAATTATCCTGGCATTTCAAAAATACAGAAAAATAACCAGGCCAAGAAATCATAAAAACCACTAACAGCTCACATATTAATGAGTAAATGAGTACGATGAGTTTGGTTTTTACTTGTTTCCTCTTTTCAACTGCTGCAGAACTTAAGAGTGAAATGTTCCCTCCACAACCCCTCAACTACACTGCCCTACAGGTCAGGGTGCCAAGCTTCCTCTCTCTGCCACGTCGCTCCGCTGCCGGCCGCAGGTGTCACATCCAGCACTAACCCCTGGTCCCTCCACGCCTTGTTCTTACAGTTTTTCCTCCAGAAGAAATGTTTTCCAAGGCTAACCCTGAACTGGCTATTCTAGACCCTTCTCTCTTCAGTGACTTCTTCCAAGTTCAGCCCCACCACACGGTGCCAGGTTCCCCCCACACCCTCCTTCCACTGCTTGCCCTCCTGTCTCTGACGCCAGTGCCACTTTCAGTCGCTTCCTACTCTACCTTTATTACTCTACATGGGCTCACAAAACCTCTCAGGTCTCAGGAGACCTCATGATTTCTGTTCTTCTCTAATGCCACTGCCGTCACCGTGGTCTGGATCCTTCACTGCCCTCAGTATCACAGGTGAAGGAACTAATATCTTCCAGGTCTGACTCTGCAACGGACAGAATGCGAAAGGACAGAAAAGGCTACACCACCCCCAAAGAAAGTCTTCGCACGCATGGACGTAGCCCGCAGCTTCTCTTTCAACTGAACACCAAGACAGTCAACTTCTCAATCCAATTAGCCAGTCTTCCAATTAGCCAATTTTCTTGCTCAAATTTCTGGCCTGTTTCTCAATTTATGCGCCAACTCTGTGCACAGTCCACCTGGACATGAGCCTTGGCAGTGCTAAGAATTGCTCCTCTACAGCTTTCTTCCGATAGCACAATTCAAGTTTCTACTGCAGTTCTCACCTTCATGTTCACCCTCGACTTTAAGAAATCCATTTCATGCATGCCTGTAAGCAGCAGCGTAGGAAGCCGGAGCCAGGGCCAGGGCCAGGGCCAGGGATCGCGGTTCGAGCCCCGCTGGGGGCACGTAGCAAGACCTAGTCCCAAAACATAGCTGGGCGTGGTGATGCCGCCTGTAATCCCAACTACCTGGGAAGCTGAGGCTGGGGATTGCTTGAGTCCGTGGTACCCCAGGCAATGTGAGCCTGCAGTTCCCGGGGCGAGAACAAAATGAGACCTAGCCTCAGAAGAAAAAAGAAAGAAAGAAAGAAATCCACTTCGTGACAGAAAACAAATTGTTCAAGTGGTACATTATGGCATATTCATTATGATAAACTACTATGCAATCACTGAAGCTCTTAAGATAGCTATGAGGGAAAGCCAGGCATTATATTGTGAGAAAGGACTCAAAGCCATCTTCAAAGCAGTCTCAAGGAAGTTAAACAAATACATAGAAAACACTCCAGAAGAAAATACATGAAAGTACCATAATGCCTTTGGCTAATAAAGTTCTAGATAATCTTTAATTTTCTTCCTTTTACATTTCAGTGCATCCCAACTTTTATTAACCACATCTTTTATAGCTAGAAAAATCAGCACCAGAAATTCAGCCTCCATCTAAACAAGAAAATCATCATACACTCTGGCTAATAGCCACAACCAGGAGAACCACCTCTAACCACATCCAACACAGAACAACAAACTATTCAGGACCCTTGTTTCTAAAACCAGTTAATATACCTACTAGGTAAGCGACATCCGCAACATCACCCCCCAAAAATCTCAGCCCACCTTTCACAGGCCTGAGCTGCTGGGATCAGCTGCTCCAGTTTAACTCCAGATGCCCTGACTTACTGGGTGACCTCACACCAGGTTCTAAACTCCCAAGTGACTAAGCGTCCCACAGCCAGAGTGAAGATCACCCCATAAAACTGTCAGACAAGCGACAGAGCACACCCAAAGCACTTAAAACACTGCACAGAAAGTGCTGGAATACATCTGCCTCATCCTCATCATCCTCATCATCCTCATCAAACCAGTGAACTCCCACAGTATAAACTTCTAGTGGTTCTGTTGAAACAAATGAGTTAAGATTGTCTAATATTTAAGGCAAGACACTAAGAACCGGTAAGTGGAACAAACGAAATCTGCTGTAGGTTAGCTCCTGTGACTCACTCCAATATAAAGGTACAACAAGCCAGCGTTTGTTTCAGATGATAGGAACTCTGAAGAACCGTACAGTTATCAACTACACGTAAACAGCCAGTCAGATAAAGTTTCGGGCAGAGATTGGGTTTTCTTCGTTTTGCTTTAAATACGAAGTCTCCTTTCTAAAAGAGAATTTTCTTTAAGTGGCATTATTTATGTTCAAAGTGTGAAGACAAGGTGAGCAAAATACTGGTAACTTCTAAAACAGGATGACAGGGACATGAAGATTCACTGAACTACTTACTCTCCGCTTAGGAACAGGTTTTTAAAGTTTTCCATAACTAAAAGTTTAAAAAAAAAAAAAAAACGCATGCAGGGTATATGGAAAAATACTGAACGTTCAATTCTCAACTCTAAAATAAGTGACAGGCTTCAACAAAGAAGCTGACTAAAGGAAATGTAACGACTCAAAGGCATCTTATGATGAGAGCCTGAACACACCATGCTCGAGCAAAATTTGCTTTTATTCTTTAATTTCTCTCTACAGAACGAAGGGGTTAAAAAGAGCTTCAGGAGCTCTTTTCCGTAAAATGTTATTTTTAAATAAGCCACCAACAAAGCTTTAGCTACGCCAGCCTGCAGCCTGCAGTGGCCGGGAGCACACCCTGGGGTGAAACACCCCCGGCAGCCTGGGCTCCTGAGAGCAGGAGCAGAGTCAGGGCCAGGCCAGAGCCAGGCCCGCAGCGTGCGCGGCGCACACACTCGCACACGCACACCCCACCCCGGGGGAAGTGAACACCCACTCAGTTCACCCCCAGCAGTCTCTGTCAGCCAAAGCCCTAGTCTATCGGATTGCTAGCTTCCTATTTTTTCCTATTTTACAAAACAGCACCTTTTCATGACATCTAATACGATGGATTCTACAGTAACATTGAATTTATTGACAGCTTTAGAGCTAAGAGGTTTTCAATTTCACTGAATTCACATCAACACTTCAGCAGATGCGGATCGGAGATCTAGATTATACGCCGTACGTATAAGTATCAGAAAGTAAAACAAACAATGAAAAGGCTTGATTAACAAACCATTAATAAAAAAAAACTGTCAAATTTTAATGGAGCACTCAGACTCCACTGACGAGCGTGTGTAAGAACACAAGCACACTTGTGTAAAAATGGAAACCCCGAGGAGAATGTCCAGAGAAACATCTGCAAACCTTTCCTGGTTAGGACAGTGGGATGCAGAGGTCGAGAGAGCTAAGTGAGAAACCACTGCACACGTTTCTGGTGTGCCGCTCTGATGTGTTCACCGCTACCGGAACAACCGAAAAATAATTGTAAATAACTGCATAGTACAAATAATAGTCTAGAACTCAGGCACACCTAGCACTCATGCCAAGAAGTTCAGATTCATCACTCTTTCCCTACACACACACGTGAGAGAGATGCGATCACCGCCGTGGACTCACAGGCCAACGTGGCGTGACCACAGAGCACAGGCTGCGGGGGGGGGTGGGGGGGGACAGGACGGGGACAGACACGCAAGTAAGTTCCGAGAGAGGGGCATTATCAGAAATCATCTTTCAAGAAAGGTAAGCTCTGAATTTCTGATCTATCTGCACAGCTTCTGATGCTCACAATTCTTAACATGCCTAGAGTTTATGAAGAGGCGGGAGGAAGATTCCAAAGTTGTACGCAAGTCGCAGGTAGGTGGGGTCTCCAGGACCCAGCTACTCAGTCAGGACCATGAAAGACTGGAGGAAGAGTGATGAGAGCGAGGCCTCCATGCAAGCAACCAAGTTACACAGAGGACAAACTGACGCCGCTTGAGGGTCAGTGCTTCGGGGGAACAGGTGCAGAGTTCATGAACGAAGGAGTGTCCCCCCGGGGGTGTGCCATGACTGGCAAGCCCAGCCGCTGCCTGCGCCTGCCGGGCTGGGAGCCGTGGCCCAGGCTGCAGCCAGGCTGACCTGCTGTGGCGCAGACCTCTCTGGTCTGACCTGGACCTGGTGCACTTCAGACATTATTGCGAAATCTGCCCATGTCGTGAAACACGCAGGGCAACAGCCAGTGTCCAAGAAGACACTTATCTTCCCCACTGAGACCACTACCTTACGGATTCTCTGAGGACAAATTCCCGCCCGGTGGAGGGGGCTGGAGTCCAGCTCCTGCTGAGAGGCGGCGGCAAGGATCCGAGTCTCAGCAGCAGAGGCAGCTGGCGTCTTTGCCAGGGAGACAGCTGCGTGGAAAGAGGCCTCTACAAGTCCATGCCGGGCGCCCAGCGAGACCAGGAAGCACACGGGCAGGGAAAGAGTACCCAAAAGTGAGCAAAGGGTACCGGCTAAGAGATGGAGAAGGGGAAGGACAGAGAATGAGCATGTCTGGGAGAACTCGGAGCCCCTGATCGCCACGTTAGGGCCAGGGAGAGCTCAACAGCTCGCGGAAAAAAATTTTTTTTTCTTTGAGACCAGGTCTCGCTATTTTGCCTGGGAACCACAGGCTCACTTTGCCCAGGGTACCACGGACTCAAGCCATCCCCAGCCTCAGCCTCCCAGGTAGCTGGGATGACAGCTGTTTTTTCGGGACTAGGTCTGGCTAAGCTGCCCCAGTCAGGTTTTGAACCTGCGAACTCAAGATATTCCCAGTCTCGGCCTCGCTCCATAGGCTGCGATCAAAGGCGTGCGTCACCGTGCCCGGCCTAGCTCGCGAAAATTGGATCCACCAGCCACACTGGACCCTGAGCTGCGGCCCAGACACTCAGGAGGCATCCTCGGGGTGGTTCTGAGGGACTCTGGGGTGACAACCATCTGCACTGGCAGGGTGCTCGCCCTCCCTGATGCCAAAGGACCTCACATCCAGTTAGCTGGGTCTGAGTAAACTGCGGAGGCTGAGCTAACCCTCCCCCCAACAGAGGAGGAGCTCCTCCTGCCCACCTGCCTCCAGCCAGGTCCCCCACTCTGTCCCACCTGGGCTCGCAAGCACTGTCTGAGCCTCAAGCCTCCTGATTAAACCATCGTCACTTCATGGGATTCTCAGATCTCAGACTCCAACGGGAATTATACTATCGTGCTCCTAGACTCCCACTTGCCCACCACATACCTTGGAGCGCCTGAGTCTCCAGCTGCATGAGTCAAATCCCTGTTATGAGCATGGACAGTCCATGGACACTTACACATGTGCTTCTCTCAGGCCTACCCGGGCTGCTTCAAGGGGGACGCTGACTAATACATACCTTAACATTCTCCTCCCCCTTTCAAGACCCAGGGCCACACACCAGAGTACAGCCCACCGCAGACCAACCCTAGGAGCCCCAATGCAGTCCCAGCCAGAGCACAGCAGACTCGGTGTGGAAGCCATGTCCCACCATGTAATAGGGGCCAGGAATCACCTTGAGCTTTCCACAGGTCTTGCACACTCAGTCTACAACCAGGCCTATACAAATCTGCAGTGACCAGCCAGGCTTCGAGAACAAAAACTAACAACCAGAAGAAGAAAGACAGTACTCAGAAATCAGTTACCAAGCCAAGAAATAAAAATAGAACCCACAGTCAAGGGGAAGGAAGGAGCAGCAGACACCTGCGCAGTGGGTCAGTAGACTCGGCAGAGGATTTTAAAGTAACGATTCTACACAAAAATTTATTAGAAAATATGTTCAAAAACTTTAAGGAACATGGTAAGGTCTCTTAAGATGTATCGCAGACTATCTCAACAAAATCATAACTGGTACCAAGAAAAAAAAAAGGGAATTCTGAAAGTGAAAAATTCAGTAACGGAACGAAAATTTTACTAGACATACTTAATATAGTGAAGATAGCAAAAAAAAAAAAAAAGATCTATAAAGTTAAAGACAAAATGATTAAAATTATCCCATCTAAAGGAGAGGAGGGGAGGGATCGATTAATGCACAAATGTGACAAGTCAATAAAATGAATTTTTCAAATAAAAAAATTTAAAATATTTAAAAAAAAAAAGGAGAGGAGGGGAGACTGAAGAAAACAGAAATCAAAGAAAAGGACAACGAATGCTCTAACATGCAGAGAAAAACCACACAAGATAATAATGATAAAACAGAGAATGTTAGAAGAAATCATGGCTAAAAGCCTCTCAAACAACCACACCTGGGCTTATTATATAAAAACAGCTAACAATCAGATACAGGGAGGAAAAGCTTCGAAACTAGCCAGAGAGAGAAAAGCCAGCAGACACTGGAAAACAACAGCAGCTCTCACTGATGCCCATCAGGAACAATGGCAGTCAGAAGACAATGGAAGACCACATTTAATGCACTCATGACAGGAACTATCCACCCGGAGTCCTGTGGAAATAACCTTCATGGATAAGAGGGGAAATAAGGCATTTGCAAAGATTTTTAAAAATCTGAGAGAATTCTTTGCCAGCAGACCTGTACTACCACAAATTACTGAAGAATGTTCTTTACAAGAGGAGAGATGATACTTGGAAATGCAAACTACATAGAGAAGAAAGAATGCCATCAATGGTTAAAGAAGTAGGCAGGTTTTAAAAACTGAATAGTTTTTTCTTTCTCAAGTTCTAAGATAATTGTTTTTAAAAACTTTTAAGTTGGTGTTTAAAACACATGTTTAGCCGAGCACAGTGGCACATGCCTGTAAGCAGCAGCCTAGGAAGCCACGGCAGGGAACAGGGGATTGCAATTCGAGTCCTGCTCGGGGCAACGTAGCAAGAAATAATTCCAAAAAAACAGCTGGGCAAGGCGGCGCGCACCTGTAATCCCAGCTACCTGGGAAGCTGAGGCTGGGAACCGCTTGAGTCCGTGGTACCCCAGGCAATGTGAGCCTGTGGGTTCCACGGGCAACAATAGCGAGACCTAGTCTCAAAAAAAAAAAAAAAAAAAAAAAAAATTTAAAAGTAAAACTGACGAAATTGTATAAAACATAGCAACAAACACAAAGGGGAGACAGATAGTCAGTGTGTTTATGGTTGTTGCAGGTAGGGAATGGAAAACGGGAAGTGACTAAATATTTGAACAAAGGCATGTACTTCTCTCAAAATATAAAATATCTTCCACTGCTCCTATAAAGACTGATAGATAATTACAACACAAAAAGAAACATTCTATCTAAGAAAAATTCAGTGGATAAACAAACTCTACAACAAGTAGAAATTATAGGACTATGGGGAGAGATTTCAAAATATGTATCTTCAAATATTCAGAGAAATGAGTTCTTTTAAGGTGACAAAAAAGCAGGTAAGTTCAAGAACTGGGTATTGAAATTTACACACAGACAGACACACACAGGCACAGACAGACACATACACACACACAGAGAGCTCACTCAAAATGGCTCATAAATGCAAAAACCTCCATAAGCTATGAGACCAGCCCAATCCAAAATTAACTAGCTAAAATAAAGCACAGCATAAGATAAAAAATTTAACTCAACTGTAACACATTTTCAAATTTGACTCAACCAAGCAACTTTGGAAAAGTATAAATCACAGTGCTTTTTCCACTACTCTCTTGAAACCTGCATTTTCTAGGTCATTAAAATTCCTAGATCATTAAAATAAGTTCCACTAATTTACATTGTTTTCCTAAATTTAGACTCATTTTTAACAAATCCTTGATAAAAGTTAACCACTGATCGCTTGGGCCAGCTCTAGACGAACAGTAATCCCCACTGCGTAGAAAGTTAAACTATGCGATGCGTTCTTACGTAACCCTAAGTTATAAAAATCTTATGATATGGCTCCAAGTTACTATTTCAAAAGTAACCTGCCTACTCTCCAGGATCCATAGACACGATCGCATCTGGGGCAAGTGTGGAGCCAGCCCCTCCTCTCACAGGCCTCCGCAGGAGATGTGGCGGGAGATCTGCTACAAGACAGATGTGAACACAGAGGGAGAGACTGGAGCAACGTGGCCGCCAGGCAAGGAAGGCAGGCAGCCATCAGGAGCCAGGGAGTCAGTAGGAGTCAGTCACAGACCTGGCCCTGGAGTCTCCTAGGGACCCAGAGCAGCCCTGGCCCTGCAGGCGCGGATTCCTGCTCCGCGCTGCCAACCTGAGGTTCCTGGCCTCCGGCCTGAGCAGCCATTTCTGCTGTTCTCAGCCGCTGAGTTTGTGGTGTCGAGACACAGCCACAGGAGAGCTACCACAGCAGGCGAAATCAGGCACTGCAAGTCTCAGAATCTGGGCACTCCACAAATGTCACCTGAGAAGGGTGCGCCAACCTGCACTTACAGTCTCAGATGATGTGGAAAACGCCTTCATTTACACTAACACCTTGTTTGGGATGATGTGCAACCTTACCGCTTTCCGGCGAGTCCCTCCAAGCGCTGAAGACATACCCAGCGGAGACACAGATGTGAACTCCCCACCGCCCTCCACACCGCACAAGGCAAAAGACGGATCTAGACTGTCGACGACGCAAGGACACAGTGATTTCCCTCTTGCTCGCTGCGTGGTCCCGATGACTTGCATATGATTTGTCAGGTAAGTCAACCTACACGCTCACGATGAAGACCCCCTACTGGCATGCCTTGCGCACCTTCGCTTCTGCCCCCGCAGCCGGAGCGTGCACTCCAGCAGTCCCAGCCCCGCCCAGGGCTGGAGCCCGCATGCCCTGTCAGCACCAGGCCATGCGGGCGGGGCACGAGCCCGCTGTGTCCCCTCTGAAGGGGCTTCACCAGGAAACCCGCTCACATGAACGTCTACAGAGCTAGTCAGCTGGCTCCACCCGCACCTGCCGCTCCTCAGTGCAGACCTGAGGCTTGCTCCACGAAAGGACACTGCCCGTCTCGACGCAGAGCTAGCGAGGCACTTAGGACACACACTCGAAGGGTCTCAACACAGGCTGACAGCGCTGGCCGCGCCGTGTGCCTTCACTTCAGGTAAGAGGCTGTCTTTCACTTCGAAAGCTTCTCTATCTATCAGCTTACTCGCTCTATGCGGCCCCGGCAGCTGCCCTGGGGAAGAGAGACAAGTCTTCCTACTGCCTGACACAGGCTGCTCCTTCTGGGGGCAAAGAAAAAGGCCACCCCTACCTCTGACTCTGCTCTTCACCTCACATGAGCTCTGCCTTCCTCACCTGGTACACCCGATTCAGAAACGGCCTGGGGAGGGCTGCAGGATTCAGTCTTTTAAAAGAACGTAAGAACGCCATCATGATTGCTTAAGCCGTCTCTCCTCTGCCAGGATGTGCTTCCCATGGGCCGTGACCCCGCGGTAGTCATACTGGCGTGGCCACAGTGCAAAGCACAGCTGACTCCCCATGGCAACGATGGGACTGGGCGCTGAGCTGACCTCAGCGGCCGACACGTGGGGTCTGAAGCACGAAGGGCAAACGGGCAAACGGCAGCATGTAAACCAGCTGGCCTGCCCTGTCAACTGGCAGGAAGGCTGGGCAGAGCACCGCTCCCGAATCCCCGTCGTCCAGGGCTGCGAGGTCGCGAAGCCTGGCCAGCTACCGCGTACTCGGTGCGTGTCTGCGCTGCACGGGATGACAGACCAGCACTGACCTTTTGCGACCCGTGTCCAAGAAAGTCAGCATCACTCCGGACACAGACCTGACTGACACCACCATCACCAATTCAACGGCACGTGCCAGTTTATGAGATGACTCCAAATGGGGCGCATCCACACTCTGAACCGCTCCAGCCACTCTGCACTTTCACATGTGAAGTGACGGGGGCAGAGATGCTCTGAAGAGGTGGTTTCCGTCCCACTGACAGCGACGTCAAAATCACCCCAGGGGCTTGTTAAAGACGCAGCCCGGACAGCACCTCCAGAAGGGAGCGTGGACCTCTATTCTGACCGGGGTCCCCCGGCGACTGTCTCACCTGACCAACTCTAAGGACTTCCGCAAGACCTCAAGCCCAAGCAGCCTGGTACCCTGAAAAGGTCTGCCCTGCCCTGGCTCGCAGGTGAGGGCTGCGCCCTCGACAGCACAGAGCACAGTGCGGCCACGTGAGCACCGAAGGACTGCAGGACCCAGAACGCAGCAGAGACTCCCACACTGCTGCCTGGCCGGCACCCAGGGAGGGCACAGTCACGTCAGGGTTGGCTGGTTTTATGCCCCCGGTTCACTTCAAAACATGCCTTTTGATAGACTATACCTGCACTTGCACTTCACCTCATCACTTGCCAAAATTATGTACCGTCTCCTTACAGCACACACGGTTTTGCTCAAGAAAAACACTACGTGGAAAGCTTCCTCCAGACTGTACTAAGAAAATGACCCGGCAGCAGCGACACACTCGCAGGAGAAGAGAGCCGGCCATCGGCCCTCCCGTGTCACCCGTCGGGAGGGACACAGGCCGCCTCTGGCAGCTCGGCCACGTGACTATGCCCTCGTGACTGAGGAGGAAGAGCCGTGCGATGTGCCGTGGCGGGCCTCAGACACAGCGTGAACCTTGGCTCTCCGTGGCCTGGGCAGGGGCTGCTCGGGTCAGGACTATGTCTGCCACAGGGGACAGTGGAGGAAAGTGTCTCTGAACAACAACCGAGGCGGTCACGGCCCCCAGCCCAGCCACCTCCTCAAGAGAGCTCTGTCCTCAGAGACGGGGAGCAGCTCTCAGTCACAGGAGCCGGGCTGCACCCTAGAACTCACCGATTCCACAGTGATTGGACCTACTTCCCTCTCCTAAGTCCATCAGCTGAGGACACTTCTCCTGGGTTCGCCAAACTGGGTAATAAAATGATCTACCCTAACGGCTCTTCAAAGGTCATATATGATGTCCCTCAGGTTACAGGCAGGAACACTGAAGTCTAAAAAGGTTAAAAAAGGTGGCAGAGAAATCCTGGTTCAAAGACGCCTTCGGCCACGGCCAAGCGCACCCCCTTCCCACGGGGAGGAAGGCCGCGGAAACACGACGGCCACCCCGCAGGGGGGCTGCAAACCAAACCGAGACCGGGCAGACAGACCATGGCCACGGCCGTCCCCATCGAGGGAGCTCTCCGCCGAAAGGAAACAAAGGCTGGGAGTCGGGCTCCCTAGGTCAAAGACCTGAAAAGCAAGGCAGAGAAGCCACAAAACGGGACGGGAAACAGAACGGAGGTGACAGCCTCCAAGGACGAGGAGGCACCGAAACAGGCCAAATGAGCCCGGACCAGCCTCTGATGGCAAAATGAGGAAACCTAAAAAGCCAGCGTGGTCTACCGTGGCCCGAGAGCACATCTTCACCAGGAGGAGGACGGAGCTCCGGAGGGGAAAAAGACCAAAGGGCCAAACATGGACAAATAGCAATAAGAAAGGAGACGGGCGACCAGAGGGAGAGGTGGCCAGGGAGAGGGTGGAAGTTCCCATGGGGATCAACAGTCATCCGCTGTAAGAAACCCGAAAATGAAATAAAGTATTAATTAAAAAAAAAAAAAAAGTAGTGGGTGGAACACCACCAGGCCCCAGGACTCCCAACTTTCCAGCTCCCTGTTCCTGCACGTCACAGGTTAGGTTGTAAAATTGTGTTTTTAAAAAAAAAGAGGTAATTACCGTTTCTCAAGTAACCTCTGAATTAATTCCATTTGACTCAACAAACAATCTGCACCTCAGCCACTGTCTAACGCCAAGCAATGTGCTCTCTCAGGTGCAGGCAGTTCTGGCTCCACTATGCCTTTATTACTCCAGAGCCTGGAGGAAGCAGACAGAAAACAAGGCAAGTACAGAAAAGTCACTCCTACTGTGAGGACCTAAAAACACCCGTCAAAGTGTGGGGTTCTCTTACAGAAGGCTGTATGTGGGGAACACCTCCTCCACTCCTCCAACAACCGCCTTCAAATTAATCCCCACTCCACAAGAGCGCTCTCCCATGTGCACCAGGGCTAAGCAAGAGAAGGAGTGAGCAGCCCTGGTAACAGTAGCCTTACCACACACCTTCCTCCCCGAGAAGGGCCCGGGACCCTGCCTTCCTGACTCCGCTGCCCCAGCTCCTAGGAGAGGGGTACCTGCTGCACAGGGGGGACCTGCGCTTGGCAAGTCCTATGTCAACAAGCCGAAGGACATGGAAGATTTTATAAATATAAAACTAAAGCGTTTCCAAACCCCAGAGGAGATTCCATTCTAAGAGCTTTGTTCCCAAGGATAAAATCAATCTACCTGGATGCAAAACACCACAGAGTAAAATGCTTCTATCCTTTAGATATTTTTATGTAAAACCCAATTATTGTTGGTAAAAGTCTTGGTTTTAAAAAAGTCCAAGTTCCCCAGAACGGGGGAGGCAGCAGAGGCCCAGTGACTATGTCGGAGCAACATTCTGAGCAAAACCTCACACCCAAACGTACAAAGCCATTTCGTTCATAATAACAAAATACTGGAAAGAACCCACAGGTTCTGTAGTGGCAAATGAAAGGAAAAACTTGGTACAGCTGCAAGGTGAAGTACTACTGAGCAATGAGAAGGAACTGACTATGGATACGCACGGTACCAAGTGACCCAAAAGGCATTACATTAGTGAAAAAATTGTACTAGGGCAACACAAAACATCACCCCTGAGGGACACCAGGGGAAAGGGACACGTAGGACTTAACGCTACTTTTACAAAAATTCCTTGAGTCTATAATCACTTCAAAATAAAGAATTGAAAACAAAAACAAAAACGGGGCTCCTTGGGAAAAAAGGCCAATTCCAATTCCAATTCCAAGGCTGAGACCGAAGGGAGTCCAAGATGAGTTAAAAGGAGAGAAGCCAAAAGACACAGACGCCAACGTGACGGGGCTGCTACCGGCCCGGGAAGGCTGGAGCCCTGAGGAGCCACGGAGCAAAAGCCACGGCACGGACAGCCAGCCAGGAACCCAGAGAGATGCAAAGTGAACACAGGTCCTATCACAGGTGGGCATTTAAACAGTCACAAAGTGCCTCCACACAAACACATCAACTAGGAACAGAGGAGAAAAGTAGCTTTAAGGAGCAGGAGGCAGGGGTGGGGGAGGCAAATACAAATAAAATGGAGGCGGTTGAAGGCTTCACCTGAAACCAGTGACCCACGCCAACACCCTCAGGCGCTGAACAAACTGAAGTCGTGGGTCGTGTGTGTCGCCAGCCACAGGCGCAGCCCGTGCCCCGGAGACGCCCCGTCTCACCCCCAGAGCCCACGAAGGCATCGTGGTAGATGGCAAGGGCAGGCACAGGAATGAACTTAACAAGCTCTCAGAGATGATCCCGGACCACGCCTCCGGGCCGGCAGGAAAGAGGAGTGATGGCTGAGGGAAGCGAATAGGCCCCCCGTTGCTGGTTCTACAAAGTGGACCGAGGGGGCCACGAGTCACAGGCGGAGAAGGGCCCGCGAAGATGCTCCCCAGGGCGCCTCGGCGAGGAAGGCCGGCCCGCGGACGCCCCTTGGCTCAGCCCAGCCTGGACTTCCCGCTCCAGCGCTGTGACAATGTGGTTTTGCGAAGTCACACACCGTGTGGCGATCCATTAGAGCAGAAATGGGAAACCAACCCCACACCAGCCACAGAAGACAAGGCAGCACCACCTGTACGACGGCCCCACCAAGAAGCCTGACCGCATCCAGCAGTCTCCAGACAGATGTCCGCCAGGGGGGACTCGATGAAAGAACAGACGTGTCATCTTCACAAAGACCAACGTCACGTCACTAAAGGGATGTTCTAGATCGAGATGAAGAGGCATGACAAACTGACGACGTGACCCTAGACGGCAGCCCCCTTCTCTGTGAAGAGCGCTGCCAGGGCGGGAGCAGAGCCGTGAAGCAGCCAGCTGCGGTCCCACACCAGGCCCCACGGGCGAGCCTGCACTGCGCCAGGGCCAAACAGGAGACAGCCACCCCTGGCCCGCGAAAGATTCCGGGGATGGGGCTATTTGAATGCACCTGTCACTTCCTCAGTTTGGGTCAACACAGAAATGAATAAAGACCCAAACTGGCCCAGATCCCGACGGCCAACCCCTCCGCAAAGACCTGAGCCCCGGGGGAAGCATACAGAGGCGCCACAAGCACCAGGAAGAAGCTGGACTATGCCCAGAAGCCAGGGAGTCACCCCAGAAAGCTGTGCACCCCAAGCTCCCACACAGCCCGCCGCCCAGCAGTGGGAACGTGCAACCTGCCCATGAGCGTGAGGTCTGCAGTCCCATGTTGTCGTCCGTGCCCCCCCCCATCTCTGGCTTCCTTCCCAGCACCAGCCCCCACGCAGAGTGGCCCAGCATCCGAGGAGAGCAGCCAGCACCAAACCCAGAGGTCAAACAAGCAGAGAAGGAGACTCCAAAGGAAACTGAGACAACGCCATGACAGGAGAAAAACCACCACCACAAAGGAACGCCCGGCGACATGCGTGTGCTGGAGGCGGCGGGAGCACGTCCACGGTGCGGGGTGGGGGATGGAGAGGATAGGTGCAGAGGATAGAAAGAGACATCCCCGGAGAGAAAAGGTGAAAACCACACCCCAGGAAAGGTGAAAAAGGTAAACACAAACACAAGATTACACCTCACTTGAGAAGACCAGAGAGAACAAATTATCCAGGAAATGATGTAGGAAAATTTCCCAGAAGCACCAACCTGTACCTCCAAAGTACAGATGAGCCAACACAATGAAACTCGACACACGACACCGAGACCCAGATCCCAGAGGGGGAGCGTGAGGGGAAATACTTCCCCTGCAGCAGTATCCCCACTAATCACCGCCCCCCGGCCCCACACACAAACCTGGAGCAAGTCTCTCACTGCTGAGGAACAGGGAGAACAGGCCCAGCACACGTGTCAGCAGCGCCATGGGAGCCACCAGACAACACCTCTTCTTCGGGAGATAAAATGCAGGGGGACAAAAAGGCTACAGAGATGTGTCAATCAACAACCTTGCCTAGACGCCCTCACCTAGATGGCAAGTTTACGAGGCAGCAGGGAGCAAGAGGCTATTTGGGGAATTGCTGCTCATCTTCTAAAGACACAGCAACGGCAGCAGGGTCAGAAGGCCGCCCTCATCTTGTACAGCTACCTCCCCAATATTCGCAAGTGAAATTAAACGTCTGGATCTGCTTATAAAAAGTAAAGAGCAGCGACACAGACAGGAGCACAGCTGTTTTCCTAAGTGGCCACAAGCTGATAAAGCACCAAACCTGGGAGATGGGTACGTTCTCTAACTTCTCTACAACTCAGGGTTGTCTAAGGGAGTCCAGAATATACATCCGCTCCAGAAGCCAGAAGAGCATGAAGCAGTACATTCAGAGGCCTCAGTAAAACCCAGCCTCAGGCCGGGCACAGTGGCTCACGCCTGTAAGCTTCAGCCTATGAAGCGGCCAGGGCTAGGGATCGCGGTTCGAGTCCCGCCTGGGGCCCGTAGCAAGACCTAGTTCCAAAAAAATAGCTGGGCGTGGTGGTGCGCGCCTGTAATCCCAGGTACCTGGGAAGCTGAGGCTGGGAATGGCTTGAGTCTGTGGTACCCCGGGCAACGTGAGTCTGTGGTTCCACAGGCAAAAATAGCGAGACCTAGCCTCAAAAAAACAAAAACAAAAACAAAAACCCAGCCTCAAACTGCAGTCCGCACCCAGTCAAAACTTTTCATCAGGAAGCCAAACGTATTGAAGATCTTTTCAGACAGTGTCCCCCCCCAAAAAAAAAAAAATTCACCTCATGCATCTTTTCTCAGGAAGCACTGAAAAAACGCTCTTCGGCACTGGTAAAAACAGGAAAGCAGGAAATGGGAGGCTGCAGCCCACTGGAGAAGGCACCCTACCAGGTGTCAGAGCAGAAAGTCAAAAGGGGGGGGGCGTTGACGACAGGATACTTGTCTCAGTGTTTATGCAGAAAAACTATACTGGAAGGTGCAGAAAAACTCAGTCACTACCTAGAAAACAAAGCGAACAGATATACAAGACAACTGTCAATTCCAGGAAAAACAAAGTGACACCGGAAATGGAATCATGGTGTACGATTTGGTTCCATAGCGAACAAGAGTTCTCGTCATAATTAAACACTTAGTCAAAGAATTTATAATTACAAAGGGTAGATGGAAGAAAAAAGTATAAGGCAGGCAGCTTTTAAGAATTCCTCTAGCTTAACAGACAGCTAACAGATAAAGTCTTAAGCTTCAAGCCAAGTACACAAAAATAGGGTCGGGAGCCTCCCATCGCCCCTCTTCCTCTTCACAGAAGCTAATTTTGTTCGGAACCCATTTGCACACCCACCCAACCCAGGCACGTGCTCAGAGAAGGCATGCCCAGTGCCAGAGTATGCCTAATTGGGCTAAATATAATCCCATTTCCCTTCCCAGTGTGCGTTTCAGAAACAACCCAGCAGCTAGGTCTGCCAAAGAGTCTCTAGGCAGTTTCCACGGTCTTAGACAGCGACAAGGAAAATCTCTTTTCCTTCTTTCTCCGGACAGTGCTGCAATCTGGACCGCCTCCTGGAACTGCAGCCTCGGCCCCATCACGGGAGTCTGCAGGCAGCTAAGGACTAACCGGGGGGAGGGGGAAACCGGGGTCCCAACACCATTCTTACGCCACCACGTCAGGAGCCTAAAGAGGCCACCTGGGCTTCCAGGCAGGAAGGGAGCCCGCTGACATGAAGTCAGTCGGGGTCAGGTCTCCCACCCACACACTGAGCGCATCGGTCAGAGACGGAAGAGCTAAGAGCCGAGGGCAAAGTCACCACCACCGGGGCTGGGCACGCGACACCACGGCCGTGGATGTGACACGGGCCCCCGCAAGGCCACGGCTACCCAACGCAGCCGGGCCCCAGCGAGAGGCGGACAGTAGCGTGCTCCAGGGAGCAGGAGCAGGACAGAGCCGGCGTCGCTCCTTGGCAGCTGGGGTCTTTCAGCAGGATCAGCGGTGGCCGCGCGGACGTTAAAACTAGAAACTAACCCTTAGATTCTTACAGGAAGCCGAAGGCCCAAGACGTGGCCTACAGAGAGCTCATGAGCAGCAGGCCGCGGCAAGAACGTAGCCACGGGCGACGTCCAGCTCCAGGGGCCTTGGGAACAGCCTGGGCTGGCAGGGGAGGGAGCCCGGTCCGGCCCCCGCCAGACACTTCTTCCTTGGGCTGAACTGGACGCTCGGGAGCGGGGAGCCGAGAGCCGCTGCAGACGCGCAGCAGCCCCACTGCCCAGCCGCCCAGCCGGGGATGAGGGGCCACGCAGGGCGCTGGTCCTGCAGACGCAGCTCAGAACACGGACCTGGCTCTTGCTCTCGGGAGCTTCCCCCAGCCAGCGCTAGAAACGGTTCCCCAGGAGCAACAAACACGGAGCAGCGAAAACAGGACCGAGGGGCGGGCTAGGCCTTGCCATGCGCGGGAAAGTCAGCCACCTCACGCCGGAGTTTAGCTCCCAGCGAGAACGCCGCCTCCCCAGGGGCGGTAACGTCCGGAGCAGGTTTAATAAAGGCTGCCCTGACCATGCCAACAGGCGGGGAGCGGGTTCCTGCAACACGCTCTCGGCGCCGAAGCCGAGACCCTCGGCCCAGAGCCACCTGCAGAGCGCAGCGGGGAGGAGGCGCTTCCCGCGAGCCCTGCCGGAATCCCGCGCCCTGATCTCTGCCGGGTCTTTAAGTTTTGTTTACCACAACTCGGCACCCACCTGCCCACCTTCGCTGTCAGTTATGCCTAGGCTGGGCCTCAGTTCCCCTTGCAGACCCTGGCGTGGGAAGACGAAGGAGCGTCTTTTGGACCCGCTGTCCAGGACCTGGATCACCATCACACGGCACCACCAAGGATGCCGGCCGGGACACCAGGCCCGTGCCTCCTCTCATCCTCCCACTAACTGAGTGGACACACATGGCGCCTGCCGTGCGCCGGGCCATCCACCGTGGGCCCCAAAGACGCGGCGGCCAGCAAGACAGCAGCCTCTCAACAGCTGACAGATCGCAAGCAGCTCAAAAAAAAAAAAAGTCAACCAGCCAAAACCCCAGCAGTCTCCAGCCCACAGGGACCACGGACCGCCCGGCATCCAGCAGGAGTTAACTCTCCACCGTGAGCTCGAAAACGGGAACGAGGACAAAGCCCTACACCAGCCCCCGACACGCACGCACCGGCTCCTGCTGACACTGCCAGTGTGGACGCACCGCAGCCCTACAACAGCATCGGGGAAACCGAAGGTCAGAGAAGTCCTCAAAGCTGGTTGGGAAAGGCGGGCCTGGGACTCAAGGCCAGAGAGCCACAGCAGAGGCCAGGGGATGCGCTCCCCCCACCACCACCGCGACGCGGCGCTGTCCAGGACAGACAGGCCCCGAGCAGCCCCTGCTGCCCACGCCGGGAAGACCCTGCCCCGGGTGTGGACGGGACCTGGCTTTCAACCGAGAAAACAGCACAGAGGTGATGGATCACATCCACGTCCTCAGCCAGTCGCCCTCCAGAGGAGACCCTGCGCCGCCAACGCGTTCCGAGACCCCGCAGCCCTAGGTCGCTCCCAAGACCTCTGACCGGCAGAACCGACAGCACGCTTGCACTTCCGGCCGCTGGCTGGTGATCCTGCCACCCACCACGAAGTAACACACCCCTGTGCGATGGCGTCCTGCTGCTTATCCTGACGCTCCGCTGCAACGCTGCCTTCACTGCCCTGAACTCGATGAGGAGCCAACTTGAGGCAACAGCCAAGCCATCCTTTGAATCAGAGCTCAGTGTTAACCACAACCTGACCCTTCCTAGCAAACATTTTCGCAAACGGTCTGCTAACTCCACTCTGTCACCTCTGCTCCTACTGAGATTTCTCTGGTCAAGTTCACTCATCTCTTTTATTCTGTAATGGCAAACGCGCCCCCAAAGCAACGCAGTGTGCTTCTTTCTTCGCACACAAACTTTTCGCCTCTAAGAACTGGGTTTGGCATTGCTCATGACCGCGAAGTTTCATTCCTGGACATGTATTCTCGAAGACAAGTACAAAAAGGTTCCCAGCTGAAAACTGGAGATAATCTAAGTATCAGCAATAAACTGTGTCATTCACACAGAGGAACACAGTAAGCAAAGCAAATGAGCGTCAGCGCTACTAAGAAATACATGGGACTCATTTTTAAAAAGTTTGATTTGGATCTATCTTCCTCACGTCTCCACTAGCTCTGTGAACGCAGTGATAACTGCTTTCACATCTAGGTCTAGCAACACTAGCATCTATCAGTGCTAGGCTGGTTTTAATTGACGGGGCATCTTAACTCTAAGTCATAATAACCTGCTCCTGTATCTGCTCTGTAATTTTTGATTAAGCCAGACGTCTTCCAGTGGCCAGTATCGGGTTACACTGTACTTCTCTGAAGAGTTTTCGACTGTGGAATGGTGGACAATGCCATTACTTTCGGATCGGCCTGTTCTTCTCCAGGCTTGTTTTTAACCTGTTTTCTGACAGATCTAGAGTAGCCTCTACACCAGGGCTGGTTTGGTCCCTTCTGGGGGATCTCAACAAACACAGCATCTGATAAGCTCTTTCCACCCTGGCAAGAAGGTATCGGAGAATTCCCAGCCTTTAGGAGCTCCGGGAAGCATCTTGCTCATGGTGCCCAGTGGTCCCCTTGCCCAGAAACTGTTCCTCCATGAAACTGCACCCAACACATGCCCCACAGATTGGTCCTCAAACGTTCCAGAGGATCATTAGGATTTATGAACTCTTTCCCTGCACAGCTCCCTTCTCTCCAGAGCTCTGCTCCTCCAATTAGAACCATCTTGGCCTTCCCCATCTCCAATCTTTGCTTCCTCCACTCACTGAAGGCACCGGCTGTATCTGGGACCCCCCCCCACCCCCGTACTGTGCCCTGAAACTGCCTCAGGCGGAAAGCTGGGCATCATGGCCTCACCTCATTTGTTTCCCAGCTGTCAGGAATCATAGCTCCACTCTCTCTACTATTTAATATCTGAAAAGTTGCTGCATGTATTTTGTCCAGTTCCTTGGCGTTTTATGACAGGAGGGAAATTCAGAAAGTTACTGCCTCGTAGTCAAAAGCAGAGTCATGACTTCTGGCCCTGATTTTAAAGTAAATGTTTTATGAGATACAGCTTCCCAAACACACATGCATATGCACCGTTCCTGTGATGACGGCATCTGCCGCTCTTGTCGTGATGCCTTTGCTCTTGAGCCTTAGATATTTCACGGGACAGAAAGTTCCGGGAGACAGGGCTCTTGGCTACCTCATCTCTGCTACATCACCCACACCTAGAACACTCAAGTTCAGCAAATTTACCAAATCCATATGCAAACTATTTTATCAGTATTTCACATACTATGAGCTCCCCCCACCAGTAAATTCGAACCCAGGCGCAGGGAACCATGAACCTAGAGTGTTCCTTAGAACTGTCTATCACTGTGATTTAATGAGTATCATCTAGGTAAAGTTCTCAGTGACAAAGAAAAGGAACTCAGATTTTGCTGAAAGTCAAACGGAAGTGATTCAAGCAAATGAGGCACAAAAAGTCACAGAAGTCACAGAAAACCTCAGGAGGACCAGCTGGAAAGTCACACGGTAGCAAAGACCTGAAACTCCAAGCACAGGCTGGGCCCAGTGCAGACAACAAAGGAGTCCATCGATGCAGCTCGCCAAGACAGCACCGACACCAGGAACCGAATGCCACCACTGGCTCTGTCACCGCCACCCCGGAAAGCAGACTGTAGCTGCCAGCCCCACTCCGGAGAACAGAGTCTACAAAGTGCCTGCCCCCATGAACCTGAGGCCGTCAGGCAGGCAGAGGTATAAGTGGAGGTTCAGAGCCACGTGACTGGACCTAACTACGAAAGCTGCAGGGAAACAGCGGTAGGTTTTCATAATGGGTGCTTATTACCCTCCCCAAGATCGCCAAGGTGAGTAACTCGCCTAACGCAGAACACAGGTAGATTCCGTTTATGATCCAAAAGCCTAGTGACCAGCAGCACAAGGCATCAAGTCCAGCACACCAGGACTTTCACCTGCTCCGACTAGCGGGTTACAGTTGTTCTATTTTCCCCCCCTAAATGTTTTACTTTAGAGCACTTGACTTCACCAGCTGTTTTATATGGAGACAGCATATGGAATCTACTATGATTAACCTTAAGTGAATTTTCTTCTCTGCATCTCAGTTTTCTGACTTTCAAAACAAAGACACCGTCAACCACTTCACAGGGTTTCTGAGAACATGGAAATGAGTATGTACAGCATCTGGCCCGTAGCAGGCAATTAATAACAGTGACTGTTACTGTTGTTAAACGGAAGCTTACTCTTTTAAAAGGAAAAAAACTCACTAATTCACAAGCACATCCCTCTTATTTTAATCTGCCAACAGGCTAAAGAACCACATTTTTATTTCACCTACATACTATAAATGATATCCCCGCACAGGCCCCTACGTCACCAGAGACGGAGCAACAAGGAGCTTAAAGTCGCCCACCTAACGCTGGCACCAAGACCACACCAAGCCACAGAGGGAGGAAGGCAGAGTGCGGGGCGCACCCTCACCACGTGCCTCTCGGGACTCTGACTGCACTGAGGGCTGGGGGGCGGTGTCCAGCCGGTGCAGGGGACGCTGGCTGTCAAGTATGAACGCCTGCCTTCCTAAGCTGTCACCCGGAAACTGACACAGGTCTCAGAGCTGTCCTGAAACAAAGCCCCTGCAAGCTTTTCCAAAGCCCATTTCCCTGACCAGACCGAAAGCTTCAGGAAGGCTCCTAACTACAAGACTCATTCTTTCTGAAAATCCATCCTGACAAATGAGCCTGCCCGCCATTACTCTTCTCATTCCGTCATCTAAACGTGAAGCAGAAGCTAAAGCCAAGAGCACCCAAACATGCCACTTTCTTCTCTTCTGTCACTTTTTAAATGACGTCAAAGCTGGAGCTTATTTCAAATGCGGCCACTTTAACTGCTGGGCTGATATTCCAGACCTAAGTGTCGGCGAGGCTGACAGGGAACCCCAAGGCCAAGTGGATCCCCCACAGTTTCCACCCGCGCCAAGTGCCTAGACCATGAGGTCTGCACTCCTCGGTGAAGCACCAACGTTCTGGACGAGACAGCATGGACCCCAAGTCCCGCTTCCACCAGGCAGCGGGCCCCACGTGCTCTCGCCCGGGGAACACAGCAACACGCAATGCTGTCTTCTGCCTGACTAGAGAGGGGTCCAACCACCATCAAAGAGTACCACCTATTTCTTTTTCCAAGACTCCTTAGCCTCTACTTGGCGCCGACTCCAAACAGACCTTCGCCTGAGGTAATTAATCCCTGGGTCCTTGAGCCCAACTATGAAGCTCAAAGTCAACCAGAGGCTCCGGAGAGCTCGCCGCGGTCATCTGCGGGGCAGTCCCTGGGCCCGCCAGAGGGAGCAGAGCACTGCTGTCCCGTCTCGGAGGGCAGGCAGCAGAAAGGACTAAGAAAGGCCAGCTGCGCTAAGCTTCGTGGCGGAAAGCACATGGCGACGTGACACAGCGAACACTTCCTAGCCACACGGCATCCAAGCGACAACGGGAGGAGGAAAAGAGGCGAGTTCCAAGAAAGAGGGAGGATTGCAGGCTCAGGAAGCAGCAGCCGCAGGTCTGGAAGGCTGACCTGGAAGGAAAGCAAGTCAGGCCGGATCACCGGCTGGGGTTCTGGCCATAATCTGGTCTCTGCCTAGTACGTAACAGCAAATCACACAAGAGTCATGTTTTAAAAGACAAGCATTCTTGTCCATCTGTTGGCTCAAGTCCCTCTTGCACTGCTGCCCAGCTGACTGGCCTTTCCTCACTCCGACCATCCCTGGATGCCCACACCTGCCTTCAGAGGCTGCATCTTTGTCTTAGCACATAGTTCCACGTGATCGCCCATAAACCCTGGGACTCCGGCTTCAGCTTCTTCCCTCTGCACCGCTGACCAACTATAGGTCCTCAGACAAGCCCTGGTGAACTTACCTAGACTTACTGACACACTGAACCGTACTATAGAACCGTTACAGGAAAATCCAAAAAGTGAAATTAGATTATAAAACACTCAATGAGAACCCATTAATTTTCTTACCACTATCATTTTGAAAGATTTTTATGACACCACCTTTTGTGCCATGGAAGTAATGTCTTTCAGCAGTGAACGTGCGTGACGATGCAGTCAAGCACCAGTGTGATGACAGTTGTTCTTTTCAAGGGACGTGACCAAGTCAGCGCAAATTCTTCAGCAAGCAGCATGTGTCTTAAGGACCGGAGTCCTAGTCCTATTTATACCCAAGTAAACTTTAACTCACAACTGTCAAGAGGACTCAACATGAAACAGAAATCTTGACCTTCAAAAAGCAACACCAAGCATCGTTCAATTCCACAGACTCTTGTTCCTTCTCATGAAACTCTCCACCATCTAATCTAGATTGAGTCCGTAAGACAACGGAAGATTCCCTCCATGAGACCGTAGCTTCCACAACAGCACAACAGCACACACAGCGTAGACATGGTCTCAGCACAGAATCCCAGGCCCTACTTCCATGTTTGGGGCCAGCAGGTGTCCAATAAATAATCCTGTCCACCGTATACGTGCTTTTCAGATGACTGGCTCCCTAATTAGATAGCAAGTGAAAATAAATAGAATATAATTTTTTCCAGAAAATGCTGAGACAATGTTCACATGTCAAAAGGCTCTAAACTTGTAGGGTGAGCTACAAGACAGCCCTTTCCCTTTCCAGTCATGGCTTCCAACACTGCCCTCTGCCACAGCCCCTTTTCTTTCCTAGCTCCTTCCTATTCCCACCTGCCCCTAAAGGAAGGCTTGACCTACAATAACTCTATCTTTTGTTCCTCAACAGCTTCTCTGCATCCTCAGCAGCACGAGGACTCTGGCCCTGGAACAGTTAGTGGTTAGAGGTGCTGATGACTTCCCCTTGAAAATAAATGTGCTAATTTCTGACTCCCCAAAACTTAACTGCAGTTACCCTTTGGGATTGGTTAGGCCACCCCTGACTACGGACAACAAAATCTGCATTTAAGTTGCCTAAAACTGGCCCTCTCCTCCCCATCTCGGGCTCTGCAAAGGCGGCTCAATCAACAAACATCCAAGGTTGGTTGAATCCCAAATGCAGAATCCCTAATAGAAAAACAATCTCAACTACACATGTACCCCATGAAGTTCAAGGGTTAACCATAGGCTCAACTTTCCTGTGACACTAATAACTTCACTTCTATAGTCTTTATGCTCCCAAAGTTTCATCTGCCCCTTTCTAGAGCCAAAAAAACTAGACATACTGATGTTTGAACCCATAGTCACTTGTTCTGTTAAAAATTAATTAAGAAAACTTGACTCTCTCATCTGTCTTTTACTTTTTACTTCTTATTCCTTCATGCTTGTACACTGAGGGCAAGTTTACCTAGATTTCCACCTACACTACAGAACCATTAAAGGGCAATTCAGAAAGTGAAATCAGATTGTGAAATACTCAACAAACTCCTGCTTCCTCACCATTACTATTCCAAAAAACTTTTAAGAAACAATCTTTGACTGTACAAATAATGTCTCTCAATAATGAACATGTGTGGTATTAAGACTAAGCGGACTTCGTATAAATGACATAATGGCACCTCCATGAAAAGGAGTATTTCCCAATCTCTAAAAACAACAGGGAAACTTAACAGCCGCCATGGGAGCACTGCTAGCACCAAGACGCTGAAGCTGCCAGACACCATTCAGCGCAACCTCAGTGCTTTTGATTTAAATGTACCAATTGTGTACACGCTCTCACACACCCCTCATGTCTGCACTTTTTAAAAATAAACAAGAAATGTAATACCATGTAAAATACAGCCCGAAACATGCCATTTAAATGTTTGTGTATATGTAATTGTGTGTGCGCGCGCATGTGCATGCAGACAGTTCTGACAGGAACAACGAGAACAGCTATGACCATGAAGCGTGAGGGAGGTGACCTCACACCAGTCAAGGGGATTTGGTCCTTTCGGTCTCAAACTACCGTATACTATACGTGACCTGTTCTTAAAATCTAAAATTCCCTAGGTGGTCAGAATAACCCTTTCACGTTGCCGCTCTGTAAGCCTGCACACCTACGTGTCCTAAACACAGCGAAACCAGCAAAGGGGCCACCTCTTCTCCAACACTGACTCAGCCAAACCCAGGAGGCCCTCAGCCAGTGTTTCCAGTCCCTGTCCCAACACTCACTTCGTGACGGGCCAGCAAATGCCCGTCCAACACCGCCAGCCCCTGACCACCAACCAGAGACACACCCACGAGCCCTTCCGGGACCACCCCAGACCAAGTCCTCGGGCAAGGACACACGTGCCCAGAAGTTCTCCCTCAGGTGCACGGTGCTAATCTCCAACTTTTGAAGTGACAGTGAATCACTTTAGGAACAGTGAGCGTGAACCCGGTAACCGATGGAGCCTACTCCGCTGGGAATGTTTCCATCTTAAACCCGGAATCCAACTCCGACCTCGGTCAGGAGAGTGACACGCAGGGGACAAGACCAACCTGCTGCTTCTAAGGGGGCCCAGAAGTACTCCCTGTCACACACCCCCCCCCAGGGCTGTGGGTGCCCCCGCCCACCCACCACGCGGCCCACACCCGAGGCACCTGCGCTAACTCTCCAACCGCTCGCCGGCACCCATTCCCGCCGCTGCCGACTCTTCGGCCCGCAGGCCGAGCAGGCACCTGGGCGCCGCCACGCGCTCACCAGCCAGCAGCCCACAGGCGGCATGAGGGCAGCAGCCGTGCGGACAATGCCCCCTCTCGGGGAAGCGCGGAGTGCCAGGAGCACCATGGGCAGCCCCCGCTGCGGCCCAGGGTAGCGGTGGGCACAGCCGCCCCCCACCCCCCACCCCCCCAAGCACCCGTGCCCGAGGCCACAGCTGCCCTGGCGCGCAACGGAGCCCTGAGCTTCCTCTTGCCCTAACCCACAGAAGCTCAGACGGCAGCTTCCGGGGAATAAGCGTGCTGCGAACCACCGCCGCCCTCAGCCCTGCCCGGCAACTCCAGTCACCAGCCTGCGCCGCGGCCCGGCCTCGGGCCCAGCTCAGCAGCTGAGTTTCCAGTCAGTCACCGACGGTGCCATCAGGGAACGCCCGAGGTAACAGGACGTGCTGTTGGGGCCGAAATTCCCTCAGCGCTAAGAGCTCCGCTGCGTCTTCCCTCGTCTTCCCTCCTCTGACTATCGGCGCAGACGCTGGGAACTGACGAGCTATCGGAATCTGCACCGCGGTTCAAGAAACTACTGACCACGAGTGGAAGATAAAACCTGCTAATTGGTGCAAGAAGTTGACTTTTTAAAACTTATTCCGTGAAGTTTCTCTCCTGAAACCTTTGCAAGCCCAAGTTCGGCAACCCCACCCCTCCCCCCTCTCTTCCTCAGGAGAAAGCAGAGGCGCAGGTGAAGAGCCGCCGCCCCGCAACCCCCAGCCTCCTCGCGGGCCTGACAAGGACCCGGTCCACCACAGGAGTGAACACAGTCACGCCTGCAGCTTCCAGCTTTGGGGAGGAAAGGCTGGAAGGCCCCACATCCTACTCCTGGCCCGAGGTGGTGGTGAGGATGGCCTTGCACGCCACTGAAATCGGTGTCTCCTCCAGCACGGAAGAGCAACGAGGAGGAACCAAGGTCCGATTCACGGAACCACCTCCTCAGCCTCAGACTACCTAGAAGCCACTGAGTTCAGTCAGAACACATCCAGCCTTGCGAGCTAACGAAGTACACAGGAAGCTGAAATGTGTAATAATAGCTATTTAACATTCAGCCAAGTGGAAACTAATTATAAATTCTTAGGTGACCCCCCCCCCTACTGAAATTAGGCTACTGTACCAACTTCCATTTACACGGCACTTTATGCTCTGGCAGAGCCCCTCATGACAGAGTCCCACTTCACTCTCGAAGCCCTAGGCAGAGCAGCAGCGCTCTGCACACCTGGCGTACAGGACCCCGAGGCCAGAGGCGCTGCTGCGTCCAAGACGGCACAGCCAAGGCGGGCAGCCGGGCAGGGCTCGGCACACAGGCCCCTGGCTCCTCACCCCACGCGCTGACCCACACCTACTACCTGCCAGGCCCTGGATCCAGAAAGAATCGCTCCTGTGCAGATGGACCTTACAGTCCAGGGGGAGAGGAAAGAGAAGCACTGGGCATTCACTAGCACGGAAGCAGCAACTGCACAGGTCTTGGCGCCTGAGAAGAATTCTTACCTAGACCCGGAGCCTGGGGAAGGTCTCTGCAGATGCAGCAGTTTCGCTAAGGCCACAATGCTGAATACGAACAAGGAAGGTGCGAAGGGCATTAAGAAAGGCACACGCATTGCCGCAAGCTTCACAAGCACTCTACGCTAGTACCACCAGCCCCGCTGGACAGACGAAGAAACCGCTGCTCAGCAAATCCATGGAGCCCGAGTTCCCATCACCTGTGAACGACAGGCCCTGCTGCCGAGATCTCTGCCGGAAGCTGGCCTCCGCCCCATCTCAGGCCAGAGAGCCAGTCAGTCCTCTCCCCACATTATCGTGCTGCCTCCACTGCATCTTGACCTACAGCTCAAGCACACGCTGGACCGAGCGCCCTAACGCACGTGCCAAGATGCCAACCTAACCCACAAAGGTCCGTGAAATTTTTTATGCTTAGAAAAATCAGGGGTTACCTGATGAAGAGGGATGTTATTCAACACACAAGTGATGCTGAAAACCAGCTTCATTCCCTGTTAAGCCAGTTCACTGAGCCCCATTCCCCCATCAATTAAACTAGCATTTCAACTATGAGGGGCGAAACTTACCACTCACCCAGGGTAAGGAGGTATTCTGAGCTGTTACACACTCTCCATAGGATGGGAGCACCCTACCTCCAACAGACACGATCCCGGCCGTGCTGAAACCTGAGCAGCGATGTGCCTAGAAGCGCCAGAGGCGCCAAGGCCACGGGGCACCAAGGCCTGCCAGCAGGCAGCGCCCACGGAGCTGCCACCGCAGGCAGCCGGGGAGCCACTCCTCCTGCACAGCCCGGGCACAGGGCTTCCAAGCAAAAACCCACTTTTTAAAAAACATGCAGCAGGTCTGCTCGATGCTCACCTCCAAGTCAGCTTTTGTTCCCCCCACCCCGCAAACAAACCCAAACTACGCTGCGTGTCAGGACATCAGGAAACAAGACTTTCCTAGTTAGCTACTGTGAACCTCACCTACCTCAGTCACGTGACCCCAACATTTCACTGTCACACAGCTCAGTCATGGTGAGGTCACACACCTCTCTAGCCTAACGTGACTGCACTGATGCAAGGCCCGGCTTCAAAGACTGACTCACTCAGGAGCTAAGAACTTAAGAGAAGTTTTTGATAATTTAAAATAATTTTATTTTTCTCAAGTAATTAAGCACAGATTTTGACACACACACACACACACACACACACACACCCCAGTTTTCAATCCAAATTTGCACTTGCCCTGGGTTGCACAGCACCAACCCCCCTCCCTCCCCCAGTCATCAAACACTGCCAAGGGTCAGTCAGGGCAAGGTAAGGGAGGCAGACTACCCAAAGGCAGGCCTGCTAGAAACACAGGTGTTCACATCTCTCTCCCAGAGGGCAAACTTAGTAACAAGTTACAAGTGATGTGTTTGATAGTTTCAAGATCTTTACTGCTAAACAGAAAATAAACAAGATAGGGAGGTAATGCCACCAAAACACTCAACAGAAAGTCCTTTTCTCAGCTAGCAGCTGAAATTACTATGAGACACAACAAAATCATAAACTAATAAAACTTTTGGAAAGAAGAACCATGTTCTTCATAATAAGCCTGGAAGTCCAGAGTTTTGCTGGCTCTGGAAAGCTCAAGTGTTTTCTTGAGAGATAAAAGTGAAACTGTTTGGGGTTGTGGGGATGTGAAAGTTCTCTGAGAGACTGCCATAGCAGAAAATAGCTCACACCTTATCGCAAATACCGAGAAAGTCATAAATAAAGCTTCCTCTGTTAGGTCAGTCTTATTACTAATGTCACTATAAGGCAAGGAGTGTCTCACGCAAGACAAAGTTACCTCTACCCAAAGTTTCTCCCCATACCTGCCAACCATAAACACAAGGGAAAGCAGCCCAGGGCAGCCTACACTTCCAAGATACACGGGTATACATAATGTTAAGAAGGTAGTATCCGAGATTCAGCACAAATTAGCATTTTCTTTCTTTGTCTACCTTCAAAACAAAATGCAAGCTAAGGTCATTCCTTATCACCAGTTCTCCAGAATCCCCCCTTTTCAGATAGTCTACTAGAAACACCTAGGTAAATTCCTTAAATACCACTGTTGCTCTTACCACTCCCCACCCTCCCATCCACTAAGTCATCAACACAGTAAGAAGACATCAGACAACACCAGCAAAAAAATTCTAACAAGGGTCTTTTCTTACTACCCACCTTCCCAAACAAGACAAGGCACTACAGTGGATGACTTCCTTGTTCTGGAAGCTACTGCCCCCCCCCCCAAGACTGGGGGAGCGCATTACCTTTGGGGACAGTCCAGCACACAGTTAAGTCTGCATGTTTGTGAAGTCTCAAACAAGACCCACCAAAATGTCTTTACTATGCCTGAGAAACGTAGACCTAGATCCCAAACTCCAAACCCTCGCCTACCAATATGACCTGTCAAAAGGTTCGTTCAGGTTCACTCCTAAACTCCTCTGAAGAAGACGTTTAAGGCCTGTGCTCTGGCTTCCAGATGTGGCTGACACGACTGCGACCTCCCTTACCTTTGGGCGCTTAAGTCTCTCTGGGGTAAACATAAGGACTTTCTCCACCTGATTCTCCAGTAGAAGGTAGGCTAGACGTTGTAGAAGTTAAGTACTTCCTGGCATTCCTGGCAAGGTCTGAAGCCTACATGAATCTGGAGGGCCACCATAAACACCGCTGCTATTCCCAGGCAAGCCCCAGTGCCTTAGGGGTAAGTCTTCTGTGTGTTAACAACCTTAACTACAACTAAGGAAACTTTTTTCCTAACCGCTTTTCTTTGAAACTATCTGCTCCCAAGAGTCAGCACATGAAATTCCAGCCCTTGTCTCACAATCACAGCCTCTGTGAAAATAACATTCTCTTCAAAGTAACTAGACAATCCAGAGTTGAGACTGAAGAAAACGAAAGCTGAGGGTAATCATTATGAAAACGCCTCAAAAATGAAAGGAGTTAACATATGCACTCCCGAACACTTCATACATGTAAAGGATAAAGAGTCACAGAGGAGATGCCAGTATCCAAGGACAAAAAAAAAAAAAGACTGAAAATAACTTCACACAAAACTTTCTTATGACTCATGTACAATACGTACATGATGCCTATAACTAAAATTAAGTGCGAAGAGCAAACCGCACCAAAAATTTTTAATTCCCTACATTCCAAAATTGGGGGGGAGGGGGCGGCTCTTTGGGAAAATGGGGGGGGGGGAGGCTAGGGGCTGGAGGGTGACAAACGTCAGCCGGATCTCCAGCGGGGGACCCCCCCCTTGCCCCTCGTGCAAACCAAAGTTACCTCCACACTAGACACTCCAGGAACACAATCTCCAGACCAGAGTCCTGAGTCATTCCGCTGTCACTCCCCAACCTGCCTGTTTATAATAACGACTTCTAATCCAGTGCTCAAGGGCCGGAGGGGGGGGGCTGGCTGAGCGCTCGGGCTCCCCAAGTCCCAGGTGAATGACCTTGGGTGAGTCACTGCTCAGTTTCCTCATCTGCAGAATGGGTAACAGTTCCTCCCCCCCCCCCGGGGGGGGGGCCGAAGCACGTGAACACCCGGGCTGGGAGGACCCGTCCCTAATCTTCCCAGCCCCTAATCTTCCCAGCAGGAATAGGGCTGGGGGAAAGGGCCTTCTCTGACAGGCTGGGGAGGGGGGGTCAAGAACCCCTGGGGGTGGGGACGCCAGGCTGGGCCCTGGCCATGGCGCCCCGAGGGCTGGGGCCGGCCCGAGCCTGGCCGGGCCTGGCCGGCCGCCGTGGGCCTCCCCGGCGCGTTTGGCCATTTTTAACTCTTTGAGAGGGGCGAGGCAGGGGCTCCCGCCAGGTGCGGGGCGCCGGGCGCGCGGGGCTGCGCCTATAAATAGCCCCGCGAAGTTCCGTGGCGGTCCCCAGGTAGCCATCCTAATTTACGCCTTCGCGGCCGCCGGCTCCCCGGGCTGCCGGGCGGGTCACGACTCCCCGGCGAAGGGCCGCGGGCGCCCGCGCTCCCCGGGTGCGACTTGGGAGCACCCGGGGGGCCCCGGGCCCGGCCCGCACCCCCCAGCCCGGGGTCCGCGGGGGGCCCCGGCGCCCGACCTTCGCGGCGCCTCGCCCGGCCCCGGCCCCGGCCCCTCCAGCCGCGCATTGTCCTTGCCGAGCACCCCGGCGCTTCCCACCCCGGTGGGGACCGAGAGGAGGGACGAGGGAGGAGCTGGGGGCAGAGGATGAGGAGGAGGAAGAGGAGGAGGAGGAGGAGGACCAAGACACCCTCCTCCTCCCGGCGCGCGGGCCGCCAGAGCCGGCCGGCGCTGCCCCGGGCCCGGCCCCGGCCCCGGCGCCCCGGAGGCCGCGGCTCGCTCCCGCCCGCCGCGAGTCCGCAGTCCGCCGCCCGCCCGCCGCCCCCGCCGCCCCCCGGGGCCCGGCCCGGCCCGGCCCGGCCCGGCCCGGCCAGCGGGCCCCCTCCCCGGCGGCCGGGCCCGGGCCGCGGCGCCTCCTCCTAAAATGGCAGGTCCCTCCCTCCGCCC